>JASANV010001347.1:0-26477 GCA_030849715.1 Trypanosoma mega | reverse complement strand
TGCAAAAATATTTTGAAAAGTAAATGTACTGTGCTCTTCTATAGCATGTACCATGTAAACAAAGGATAAATTTTATTCAGATCTAGGTAATACATTTTGTAGTACAATGAAAGTGCAGAGAATGATACATGACAGTGTAGATGGTGAGACGCTACAACTACGTATGAGAAATATTTTTACTTTTAAGATATACAGTGCACACAGCTTAATCTTTCTTATGTAATAGTCACATCTTAATCCTTATAAATTCGTCCAATGTGATATTCAACACTTATATAACAATTTAGAAGAAAAGAAAGTGATCTTTTTCAACTCATCAAGAATAAATGCAAAAAAAACCATTCTTTGCAATTAAAAAACGATAACGTGCATATGCAATAATCCCACATTATGCATATTATTTATAGTTTTTGAAGCACTTAAGAAGTTTATGGAATCTGGCATAAAAGAATATAAATAAAAAAATCAAAAGCTATATATGGCATTCAATACAATATGAAAACAATACAGCTTGTGAATTACTAGAACAATTTTTGATCAATCATTTAGACCAGTAAAAAACACACACCACAACAAAGTAATAAGATAAAAAACTGTTTTATTTGGACGCAAAATATATTTCATAAGCACATAATTCATTTCTTATTGTCTTTATTATTGTATCAATAGTACGAAAAGCAGAATGAAAGAATATTAGACATTTTGGGCATTGAAATTTTTAAAAAGCGCTCATCTTGTACAGTTTGTCTTCATAGATACGAGACATTTTAATAAAGATGTAATGATACAACTCTTATTATTTGTATGTGAAGCATTGTAATGTCTCCACTATCTTATGCTCGTTTTTGGCTTGACGTATTCGAATTAATTTTTACCTACTTTAACAGTTTTTAAATAAAATTATACAGCGTAAAAAATCAACAACATTTATCTTCATTTTATTCATTTGTACCTTTCGTACGCTTTTTTTGTCTTGTTGACAATTATGGAATTAACAAAAAGCAAAAAAAACATTTTGTAATACTTTTAAATTACACACAACTTCATAGTATCTAACACAACCCCCAAAATGCGTCAAAAAATAGTTTTAAATGCAATGAACCTTTTAAAATCTGCATCTTTTTGTTTACAAAAGAAGAGAAAAGACATTTTTTTACAACACAAAACAATCATATTTATTGTTCTACTATTGTTCATTTCTTTAAGAGTCACTTTTGCTAAATATAAAAATAAGATAATCATAAGAAGTTATACAAGAAAAAGTACAAAAACAAAAACCAAACATTTTTGACAATTGAAATAATCATAATGTTACTAATTACTCTGTTCTCTTCTCAATTCCCACTATCAAAAATGGGAAGAGAAAAAAACATTCTCTATATAACTTTATGAACAAGTGGAGTAGTTGTTATATTTATGACACACAAAAGACCGTCACCATAGAATTTTGAATCCCAACAAAGGAATCCACATTTTTAGTGTGGTAGATAAGATGAATAATTGTGAATAACAAGAAAAAAAATATTATTATTGTTCACCCAATATTTATCATAATCTAAAAATATAGAGGTAACACACACAATAATAAGAATATGTTGCAATCAATTTCACAGAAAGGTCAATAAAGTAAATACATTTATTTGTATAGGATTTTGTCTGTACATACTTCTTAAATCTTATAATAACAATGATTAACTGATTCACAAATTAAGGACAAAAATTTTTGACAATAAAGAAATTTATTATTAGTAAAACTACTTTATCAAAAAGTTTAAAAGTGGCAATGTAAATAACATACTTCACAGAATCATATATATTTTTCTAGTTTTTATGAAATTTTTTTTTTGTGGTAAATATGTTTTTTTATAAGAACACATTTTAGCTTCTTTTTTATGACGAATAAAGACATTAAATAAACAACTTAAATTATGAATCATGGTTATCTGTTATAACATACGTTTTTAAAAATAAAATGTGTTGAGAAAATGCTTCAAGAGTTAATTTATCTCAAAGTGTGAATAATGTACACCAATATGAAAACTTTGCAATGAATCATAAATACAAAACATATTGGCTAATTATGTACACTTTTACACAAAAAAAGAGCGTAAAAAAGGAGATAATTTTAAATGAAAAATTTTGAGACACATTATGTGCAGAATAAAAATTTTAAAATCAAGAAAGCGCATTTGCAGTAATGTAATATCAAAATTGTGGAAACATGTTTTTTATCTTCACTTTTTATGTAAAGAGAGGAAATTAATTTTACTTTTCAGTAATTTAACTCTTTCGATAGAAAAAAAATATTATACCATTTCAAGTATTTTTTACCTTTTTTTTTTTTAAAGTGAATCACATCTAAATCCACGTGAAAAAAAATAAAATACATTTTTTTTCATAAAACACAATTTTTTTTAAACGAATATTTAGTAAAAACCATTTGTCAATTGGAGATATTTAAAGGACTATATACGAAACATATCATCAAATGTTCAATGAATGTTTTGCTCATTTCCAATGACTGTAAATTTAAATGCAATAATACAGCGATAAGATTGCAGAACACGCTTCTAAAAACGAATAACTTTGGCTTTTACTAACGAAATAGTACATTGCATGACACATCCCGAATATAATCAATGATCACAAAATATTGATTCTTCCTAGTTTGAATTTTGTTACATCGTCAAACGCAATTATGTGATTTTGACTACCACACTTGCCATAGTTTACTAAAGATTCTAAGAATGTGATATTAGAATATCATACACTAAAATATGTTGGACAAAAAATAAAAAAAGTGAAAGAAAAAATATTAATACACAAGATTCAAATTACAATAAAAATTGTTATTCGACAGTAAAAAATACATGTTGTATCTTTAACAAATCTATTATTACTTAAATATGATGTATTTGTAAATATGTAGTTCATAAAAAGAGATTTCAGATGATCGCTTTTTCCTTCAAAAAAAAAACGACTTCAAAATTTCCATAAAGTAACGAAAAAAGTTTCTTTCTCAATGTTGTGCTATCCATTTTTCTTCAAATGAAGATTAATGTAAAGCTGCTTTTTTACGAAATTGAACTGAAAGAAAAAGTGACGCACAAAAAAAGTTTTTAAAATGTATATATATATTTGTACTTTCTCGATTTTTTTCGCATCCATGTAAACTGCACGATTAGTAAACGCAAAAAAATATTGAAATGTATTTTCCTTATCATCAAAGTAACTCAATGAAAATGTAAGTTACTTATTTTTGTTCTTTTATTGTTTGTTTTTGCTCGGTATCAAAAATTGTTTCTGTGTCTCCTCAAATTACCTAATAAAGAATGTATAAAACGCAAGATTTAAAGTTAATTTATGTAACAAAAAACATGTGTAAAAGTAATTGTCAATATTTGGATCACAAATCAAGTAACATACGTGTGAATGGTGGCATTGCCAGTGTTTGTTTTGGTATCTTTTGGATTCGTTGTGATATTTTTTTCTGATATTTCACTATTCCTTTTGTTTGACAATTCTGTTATTTCTTTTTCATTTTCATTTGTTGTTGTATTTGTTTTTCTCATGCTCATTTTATTTTCAGTCTTTGGCGTCTCCTTCCTTGAAGTATGAGTATCTGTTGTTTTGTTGCGTTTTGTTGGCTCGTGGCTGATAATTTTTTTTTCTGAGTTTATTTTTGACTCTTTTTGAGGAGTTTGTGGTGCTGAAGCTTCCAATGAATTCATACCATTCTGTTTCAATGTTGGTTGTGTCGTATCTTTTTGGGGTTGAGCAACATTACCTTCCTTTGTTACAATGGTGTCCATTTCATCAATAATGTATTTTTAATTTCTTCATACGCACTCTGAACTTCATTTCTCTTTGCTTTTTTATCCTCACTCAAAATAGGCATTTCATTGGCAGCACTTTCTGCTTTTTTAACAGAAACTATAATTGCGTCACGAACACGCTCATGTTCATTTTCTTCTCCCGGACATGGGTTCAATTTTTCATTTAATTCCTTCACACTTTCTTTTATTTTCTTCATTTCACCCTCAATGGTCTCGTTTTTAGTTTGTGCTTCTTGCTTCTTTGGTGTGATACTTTTTTCTGTCTCTTTTATCTTTGGACAATTGTTTTCAACATTTTCTGCGGCTTCCTTCAAAGACTTTTTTTTTCTGCTTCTGTTCCCAATTTGGTAACGTCTTTTAGCTTTTCTTCTGCTTGTTTAACCATATTCGCACACTGTTAGTCATCGTTAGTTGCCTTTTTTGAGATTTTCCTAAATTTCTTCGTTAAGAGAAAGAACGGATGTGTAATCATTTTTAGTTCTTTATTTTCTCCCACAGAGGTTTTACATTCGTGTTTATTGCTCTGGACGCCTGTTCGTATAAATATCTGTCTTCTCCTGTTGACTCCACTGTAGAACCATTCACTACGTTTTAAAAATCACTTGGTATTTCAGTATTCACAAACTCTGAAGAGTTGTTTTCCACAAATTCGCTCGGTATTGCATCCGTCTGGTTTCCACTTGAAGTTTTCACGTTTGCTTCAACATCAACACTCCCAGTAGCAGTTACAACACAATCACAAAGAGTAGACATTGCCACAAAAAGTATAAGGATACTGTAGTGCATGAGCATAAAGGTTTCTTTTTTATATAAAATATACTTCAAAATAAATTTTAAGAATAAAGAAAAACAAGGAAAAAAACTTTTTAACGCATAACACTCACATCAGAACAAATTAAAGTGTTTACTTCAAAAATCACACTATCTAAGGTACACAATAAGTAATTAACACACTCGAATATTCACAAAATAGTAAAGCAAAGAGATTAATAACTTCTTTTCTTGGACTCACAAATTTTTTGTTAACCATATTAATTCTAGAAACTTTTAACTGAACGGTATTTTTATGAGTTGTTGACGTCTAAAGTTTTTGAAATCATAGCACAAACTTAGAAAATGATCGTTCATAAAAATCTAAGAAAAATATGTAAAATAGAAAATAAAGAAATCATTCATAAGCTATAATACGTTATTAGCCTAAAAAGTGATTTTGTTTTCATGAAGTACATGTTTTTAGTAATATTATATTAAAAACTAGCAAAATAAAAATCAAAAAATAAAGATAATCCCACTTCCATTTTTACATCGTACTAAGAATGCTTGGAAGGCAGAAACTTACTATTTTTGCACAATGATGTTGAATACAACACTTCTCTGACCTAATTTTGTTTTTTGTCAACTTTGATTTTTGTATTTTATTATACAATGACGTAAGTATGAAATGTACTTGCATGACACTTCCACGCCTTGTTGGATAAGTAAAATATACAAATGACCCTGACGTTATCTATACACCTCAACGTGGTGTCAGGGTCCAGTACCTCTTATTGAGGGAAGCCAAGATATAAATAAATTCCTCACCCAGGTACTATATGGGTAGGGATGGAAGTCCTTAGCACCGCCCGCATAATAACGTACCCACGAGATAATATGGGTAGACCGATGCGGCCAGGTCGAGGTTATGAGACACCTTTCTGTGCGATTGACATTTGTTCCACGAAGTCTCATTCTTTCGTGCCCATTTCTCTGGCCATGCCGGACTCGTAATATGTCAGAACGCCAGAGCGCGATGCTACATGTATCACAGAGAGCTTGTTACTTGTACGGTTTAGGCTCAGGCATTTATTTCTGTTTTCCTTTCCTCAACCTTCACGTATGTGACGCCTGCCGCTCTGCGGTGCATACGCCCAGTACCTCGTCTAGAGGGACGAAAGTAAATTGGCAAAGTCGGATGTGGTAGCGCTGTGTGTGTGATGCCGAATATTGGACGATTGTTTGATCTACCCTTACAACTACACTGGACAACGCGGCATGTAAGGTATTATATGACTGTGTGTAGTTGCAAAACAGGTCCGTGTGAAGAAAGAAGAAATCTAATGCCGTTTCTTTTTTGGATTCTTGTATTAAGTCTCTACTTTTCTTTGAAAATTATAGTCATAATTTCACAATTGAATATCTCATAAGCGGTTAAAACTTTCGTAATCACATAACAGAATTTATTTACGTATTATTTAGTTTCCCCACAGATGTTACACCTGTTTATGTTTTGCAAACACTATTGGCGGCAGCTTCTGCCTTCTCTTTATTAGTTTTGCAATCACAATTTCATCTCTCCTTTACACCTTCAGCTTCATTAAGGTTTTTTTTCTTGTTCTATCTCCTCCTCAGCATCTGTTGCATTATGGACGGCTTCATTTAGATCATTTGTGGTGGATGTCATTGAGGCTTCCATTCCTTTTACACCAATTTCTGCTTTTCCTGCTGCCTTTTTGACTATTTCATTAATTCCCGCAAATTCCTTTGCAGAACCATGTGCCGCTATAGCACTTATTTTTATTGCATCCGATTTTGAGACTTCTTGTTGGACAGTCTTAAAATTTTGTTTTTCGGCATTTACGTTTTATTTTATAGTTTACACGACTATTTGTGCGCTATAAACACTGTAGTAGCGTCACTCCCACTTACATTACTTGTATCAATATCATGAGCATTTGTGTTGAAGACAGCAAACAAAATAACAGCTATAGAAAGAACAAAAAAAAAGGTGCATAATTTTTCTTTTTGAATTTTTAGTGTGGCAATTTACACCAAATTACGTAAAGGAAAATAAGAAGTGAAGTAGTATTTGTTCATTAACAGCATGTTTATGTTTAGAGTAACAAAAGAAACACAAAACCGAAATAGTGTGTAAATAAAATAACAAATCACGGGAAAAAAAATTTCTCTTTTTTAAAACAAATCACGCACACATTTAGAAAATATATAGAAGTTTTAAAAAAATGTTTTTCAATGAAAAGCCACCAGGCACACATAATCACTTTTAGCGACAATTACAAAAAAAGGATCATATAAATAAAATTTCAAATTAGGTTTTGTGCTCTACTCAAAGCACATTAATGCAGAACATCAAAAAGAAAAATGTTTTTCGTAACAGTGTTTACTTTTTTTTAGTTTTTATTTGATTCAAAAATCATGAGAGTCCAAAAAAAGTATAATCAATAGAATACAGATCGTATGAAACGGATTCACTGCACTGTCAGTTTTTTTATCCACAGTTTTGTTCACATTTTGTTCAGTTTCATCAGTGTTTTCTGTATTACTACTGCTTTTGCTTCCCATGGGTTTTGTGGAATTATTCACCACATCTTTTTCTCTATATGTTTCTGTATTCTTTTTTGAAGTTGTATTATTATTTTTAACCTCCAATTCTGGCGTTTGTGCTTCTATATGTTTGGTGTTTGTTCCTTGTCTCTTTTTAACTGGTTTGCTCGATCCTTTTTGCGATTTGCTGTTCACATTCTCTGCATCTTGCTTGGCTTCTGTTATTTTTGTCAAATCAGATGTTACACTCGTTAGTGCACCTTTGGCTTTGCCCTCTTCCCTTGCAGCATGGATTTCAGATGCTTTCGCCTTCTCTGCAATAGATTTTACGTCATTGACTGATATATTGGGATTATTTACCTCTGCGAGAAATCTATCTACCTCCTCCTTTGCCGTCTTTGCTTTATTTGCAGCATTTACAGCATTTATTTCTTGCTCAGAGAGAGTTTCAAAAAGCTCCTCCACAATGCTGAGATGATTCATTATGATGAAGGAAAAACCTATGGATACACTTTGATGCAAACCTTCAATAATTTTAATAGCACTTTTTGCCTCCTCCTTTTTGTCTGTTACACTCTTCTTGTAGCCATTTGCATTTCTTACTGCTTGACCTGTCTTTACAGAAGAGAGGAGAACGGATGCCACGTATTGTACCTTTTCTGCTTTATCAAATTCTGTTTTTGCTTTGATCATCGCATTGTGTGCGCTCTGTGCTTTCTCTTGAGCAACTTTTATGGAATCTGCAACTTTTGCAGTCATTGTTTGTATTTCAGTCAAAGGAGTTTCAGCCTTCATAACGTTTGTCAATGCTGTTAATGCCTCCTCCTTTAATTGCTTAGTCTTTTCCTCCGCTTTTTGTGCGTTATTTAATTCAATTTGTGTTGCCACTTGTGCTGCTTGTCATGTCTGTAAATAAGATTTCATTTCATCTCGCG
Source organism: Trypanosoma mega (assembly GCA_030849715.1). Lineage (NCBI taxonomy): Eukaryota > Euglenozoa > Kinetoplastea > Trypanosomatida > Trypanosomatidae > Trypanosoma > Trypanosoma mega. The sequence continues at coordinate 18,385 of JASANV010001347.1, read as the reverse complement.
CTTCCTTTGGGCACTCGTTAAAGATTTGCTGCACCACAGTTACAATGGTATCCAAAGTTCGCTTCTTCTCAATGACACCGTCATAATCCTGTTTTATTGCATTGTACAACTGATCCATCTTGTTAGCATCGATGATTACATTGGCTGTGTGCTTTGCTCTCTCAATCTTTGCAGTATCCATTCTTACCTCATCGAGTGCTACTTTTGACTTTGCCAGTTCTTTCTCAGCTATAGAGGCGGCGGTTATTACTTTTTGTGCTTCTCGCTTTGCATCAGCAGCAGAAACAGCCTGTTGTGTTGTGGTAACTGCAGTGTTGGCTGCTTCTAACTGACTTTCTAGGATAGTGCTAGCTGCATTGAGCTTACTTATTTCACTTTTCAAACGATGTAATGCCTGATTCGCGGCATTTAGTTGTTGCGTGACTTTTTGTTTCACATCTGTGACTTGATTGGTCAGAAGCACTTCTATTGCTTTTACAGAGAGGTCTGCTGCGATTTGCTTCTCCTTTGCTTCTTTCACATATCCTCTTGTCACGCTTATTATTTGTGTAATCCCATGTGTGAGTGCAATTGTTTTGGCTGCATACTTTAACTTTTCAATATCTTGTGCCTTCTCGACCACTTTGTTAAAATGATTTTGCGCATTTACAACTTCACTCAAGGCTAATAAGCTTATTTCATGAGATTTATTCATTGCACGTTCTGCCGCAACATCATCTGCTGCTTTTTCAGCTTCTTCAGCAATTTTGTTCGCATCTGTCTTGTGACTCTCCGCATCATTTTTTGCTTTGATAATCGCTTCCACGTCACTTCCAAAAGTTTTCAATATATTTTGTGCAGTATTCAATTGATCTGTAATTTTCTTTTTACTCTCTTCCGTCATATCATCCGTGTTTATAGTCTCCATCTCACTTATGTTCAAAATGGCGCTTTGCTCCTTTTCTTTAGCTTTTTCTTCATACTCTTTTGATAAAACGACGGCAAGGTACACATTATCTGCATTTTTAATAGCATCAAATGATAATTTCGTCTTTTGGAGCTTTTTTAACTCCACGTTTGCTTTATTTAGTGCGCTTACTGTGTTTTTTTCTTCTGCAGTTGCACTTGAAATAGCCTCTTCCACCTTTTCATACTCCTTTTTGGCTTCATCAAGAGTTGTTTTTGCTTTTACGCTTTCTATACCTTCATGTGCTTGTGTCTTTTTCCATTTTACTCTTAATTCAGAGTTTTTGACAGTTTCCATTTCCTTTTGTACTATTTTGTGAGGACCTTTGGAAGCGTCGTATTGTTTTTTTCCTTTTTGTTTCAACGGATCAAATAGAGTGTTAACAAAATCTTTCATTGTTTCTATAATAGCACCCGCCTCAGCTTTTACTTTTTCGATGCTCTTCTCATTATTTTTAATAGTTTGATATGCTTTATCTACTTTACTGGCTTCTACAACTACTTTGATTTTGTATAAAGCAAGCTGTGCGTTTTTGTGTGCCTTTTGTACCTCGGAAAGAGCAGCTGTAGATTGAGTTGTATCTGCTTGAGCACTTTTAGCATCATTTGCTGCATTGTCTGCCTTTTTTCCAGCATCTGACGCTTTTTGTTGTTTTTGATCTTTTTGGTTTTCTTCGGTTATTTCTTCTGCCTCTTTTAGTTCTTTTTTTGCATTTTCTAGCTTTGTTTTTGCATCATTGGCTTTCGTAACAGCGGATGTAGCCTTTTCTTTAGCTTCTTTTATTTTCTCCTTTGCCTTTTGCTCTGCTTCAGTTATTGTCTTCACAAACTGTTGCACATCAGTAATACCTGGTTCCATTTTATCAGCTTCTGCCTTTGCAGCTTCAATTTCCTGTAATTCTTTTGTTTCTGCTTCAGTAGAGGCTGTTGCTGCAGCGTTTGCACTTGTAAGAGCATCATTCATCACCTGTTCTGCACTTGATACTTTTTCTTGTGCACTTTTTATGGCTGCCTCAACTGCATTGTCAGCATTATTAACTTTTACCTGTCCACTGGACGATCCTTGTTGAGCAACATTTTGGCCAGAGTTATCTTTCCCATCTTTATCACTTAACATTTTCCCCAAAAGATAATTTTCCCGTGTGTGTTTAACACCAATCATGGGATGGCATACATTAATGGATGTGCATGTGGAGCGGATGCTTTGCGCGGTGGAATAGTGCACAACAACAGACAACAAAACAATCAAACTGCAAAACACAAAACGGCGAGACATAGTGATTGAATACACGTAGCAGTGTGATAAATCTTTTATGAATTTTGAGAAAGATGAATAAAAAAAGTAGAAAAATGGTTACGTAGATGTGCACATGAGAGCTGAAAAAATACTTTCAATAACGTGTCATGCATAACACAAATGCATAGAGAAATAACAATACGTTACATTTTGCTTAAAATAATTGGTACAGAATAACTTGGATCGTATCTATTTTTTCGTAACAGCTGCATCAAAAAAATATGATTATAAACCATTCTAACACTTTGAATACACAATCATTTGCATAAACACCTATTTGATAGGAAAAGGGATCTTTATGTTTTTTAAAATAAATAAAATTAGTGAAACTGTACGTAAAATTTACGTTAAAAACAATGCACACACTTTATCAACATTTTTCCCTCTAGTCAGAGATGCCACACCCCATTCAATTTTACTTTTTCCATGATAAATGTTTCATTGAGTTCATTGTATCCCCCACTTTTGTGTGCATCAGGCTTTACATCTTCGTTCGAGAGATACTTCCGTTTAAGCATTATTTTAAGTATTTTCAAAATGCTTGATGACAGTTTGCGACTCTGTTTTTTATCATGTTCACCACATTTGAATTTTTGAAATTTATGATGAAACTTTGCCATTTCCCCTAAAAATTCAAAAAATGTAATTTCTTCATTTTATCAAATTCAAAAAATATGATAAAACCTCTCTATGTTAGAGGGTTTATGAAATAATGGAAACAAGAATACAAGAAACTAAAATGGAAATAAAATTTATCTAAACAAGTAAAGCGTCCATTTTACAAAAAAAAACTCACATATTTTATACGTCATATACAAAACAATATTTGCGTAAAAAATATTCATTTAAAAAAAAGAAAATCAACAAAAAAGTAAAATTATATAATTTGTATAAAGTGAAAATATGAAGTATTTAAGTAAAAAAATCAAAAAAAAATGAACCTAAAAAATAAAAGAATCTATCTATCCATCCCTAATGACTTCACAAATTTTCACCGAAATGCCAATCTGCATATAATAATTAGTAATCCTATTTTGCAAGTCATTTTTATTTACACATAGTGATAAAAGGGAAACATTTTTTAATTCCGCGAAAAAGACAATCCCTTTAAAAAACAAAAACCATTTAAATTAACATGACAGAAAATAAATAAATATTTTATTAAGAAAAAGATAATAACAGCACAGAATAACACACATGTATGTGAGCATATTTTCCTTTAACTTTTTGCACAGTGCATTCGCCATCAAATGTTGTATAAACATTATTTATGTGGTTTACAAAAAGTATATCTTTTGTCAATGCGATGATTTTGTGTTATTTCTATTTCAATATATAAAGTGATTACCTATGTCAAATAACTTTCATATAGTGTACCTCACGTATTGTACATGAAAATTCAATCATTTCAACCTAAATGCAATAGTAAATTAGAAAAAAGAAACAAAGTAAAATAGATGCACCAATAAAACCCAATACTTTCGCCTAGTAAAACAAATGTAAAATATAAGAGATTACAATTCAAAAAAGTGAGATTATTAATTTTTCACTGCCTTTCGAGATTTTTATTTCAAAATTTTAGAAAAAACGTTTTTGTTTAAGAAATTAAACCATATGGCTTAACAAAACCTAACTAAGTAAAAATTGATTGTGCGTTCCAAATAGTTTGTATCCTTTCAATATTTAAACAGAAACTAAAAAAAAAGAAATCATATAAGAAAGACACTCGCCCAGAAAAAGGCTATAAATCCGAAATAATCCATAAAAGATAATATCAATTTTTTCTCTGCATCTAATTTTCATGAAAAAGGTTCTTTTGTATCAACAGAACTCATAAGAAAAATGGAATACGGAAGTAAAAGATAGTGTCAATAATCATGGTTTGGGCAAAAACAGCAAAAAAATCATTTTTATCAAATAATTAAAGGGTAGTAGAAATAGAAAACGAAAATAGAAAAAGGAAAAATAACAATATTTTCAAAACTCAAACTTTAATACCACATTTTGCATAAAAAACATTTTCATTCCATATATTTGTACAACAAAATGGAATGCTAATAAAAGCAAAGAACTCCTCTCTTTGCTTCTCTTTTGCACTTTATGACAGGAAAAAAAAAATAACGTGTTTGGAAGCAATAAAATTGAGAATAGTCTTCAAATTTAAAACAATAGTCAAATAAACTACAATTACATCATATCAATTAGTCAATGAAAGAAAAATGGAAAGATAAATCACTAGTGTAAAATGAAAATCATTATTTTTAACGCATCCGTCAGCTTTGTGACTTTTTGTTTCATGTTGTGTAAATTCTCCGCAGCATCTTCAGATGCCCTTTTTCGCTCGTTTCTCTGCTAATGCGGCGGAAGTCACGGATTTCTTCTCGTTTTTCACTGCAACTTAAGCAGAAGCCATGTGGTCTAAAATTTTTAGAACAGCTTTATGAGTTTTTGCTTCCGAATAGCTTCATTGACTTGCCATTATGTTAGCTTCCAAATCTTTTTGCATTTGCGAATAAACATCAAATATGCCCATTTGAATAAATGTTTGCAGCTCTTTTTCTTGTGATTGGAGAGCTTGGGTATCACTCCTATCGACATTTTGGTAACCCGATGGATCATTATGTGGCATACACACACTTACATTATCTGTTACGAATGAAGTTGATACAATTTCTTTATTTTCTGGTATTTTAGAAGTTTTGGACACATCTTGCTAACCAATAATTGAAGCAGACTGACCGGTTGTGTTTTCCATTTCCCCATCACTTGTCACTGTTCCCAATTTTGAAAAATCTCCAGTTGCTGAGCATCTACTTCCAGAAGTAATAACGGTAACACAAGTTTTACCTTTTTGATGTTGAATCACTTAAATCTGACTTTTGTTTATGACCCGTATCAATGCTGGCGTTTTCTCTGCCACGTATCACAGAGTTTCCATCTCCTCTTCTTTTTCTAAAGAATGAGATGAACCAGTTGTACCCGGTAATGCTCCAGGATTGCCGACTTCTTCATGTGAATTACGTTCTTGTAACTTTTGTTGCTTTTATTGAGATTATGTGCCGCTGTTTAGACTCACATCTACATTTACAGTAGAGATGACAAGTTCGCTTGGAGGACATACACCTAAGCGAGAAGAAACTTGTGGTCTTTGTTACTTTGGTTGTTCTTGTACTTGTGGTGATCAAGGTGGCACATTAACATTAGGATCGGTATTGCCTAATTGTTGATGTTTAAAGGAATCCGGTGATTTCACATCAGGAGTTCCTCCATTCTGAGACTGCACACCATCACCATCTCCAGCTATAATCTTCGTATCTTCGTTTCTTTCAACTGTACTGGAATCCGTTCCATTTTCCGCTTCTTTCCTCGTCTTTTTCTCCGCCTCTTGCATTGCCTTTCGTGCCGTTTCACACACACGCTTTGTATCATTCGCCTCCACAGACTCCTCCTCCTCCTTTGTGTTGCGTGGTATTCGCCAATTGCTTCGCTTTACTAGCGGAATTCGATGCGTTTTCCTATTATCTTTTCATTCTGTTCGTCTCGTGTGGTATTGAAAGTGCGGTCTGCGTGCTGCACGGCCTTTGCTGCCGTCTGTGTAGCGCTCTTCTTCGCTGCCTGAATGGACAAAGGGTTATCGTCCTTGGTCTCCATTTGTGCAGATAACGTGATTCCATTTTGGTGGTGTGTATTGCGATGATACGTTAGTTGGATTGTGTTTGTGCCTTTTCTGATTGTGACGGCTGTGTAAACACACACACATAGGCATGACATCATCACAAAGAGTGCAGTAAGACGTGTGCGGAGCATTACTTTAGTGTGTTGGAGTTTAACTGGTGTAAATGAATTTGTGGAGTCTAAGAAATAAAAAGAAGAGTAGAAGATATGACAAACGTATTGTGTGTAAAAAAATACGTTTCTTAGATTGCAAGTAAACATCAAGAAACATACAGAAGTGCATGCGCTTTCTTCTTGAAGAAGTCGAAGGTTTTACTTTCACACGTCAATGTACCATAATTTCTTCAAGGTAACACTATTTCAATGTATGTATATAAATAAAAGTGTCATTATTCTTGGAAGAAAACCACAATGAGCTAGTAGTTACAAATGTATCAAAATATTATAGCTCAGATGGTTATACTAAAGCACAAAACAGAAGCAGGCTTACATACATGTCAGATTGCTTTTCAAAATGAAGATGTATCCTTTTAAGTGACATGATCCAAATGTGTGGAAATGAAAAGTAAATTACTTTCCTACTTTAATTAAAACTGTTTTAAACATATATGTTTTATTACAGACGAGAACGCATTACGGACTAGACATCGTTCACTATGGTATAGAATTAAATCAATGAAAGAATAAAAAAAGTTGACAGGAGAAAGAGCACAGATATCGTCAAGTTTGAGTTTGAGTAAGGCATTACACCATCGGAAGCGGACATTTCCATTCCATTCATTTTACAAACACATGGCCTAAAAGAAAAAAATGATTACACTCACAAAGTTATGGATTAAAGGAATGATTGAAATGCAAAAGAACAAAACTGTACAATTCACCAAATCCTCTTCAAAGCGGTACCTCATTTATATTCCAACATGGAAGAGAAAAGGAATAAATAATAAAAGCAATAACCAATAAAGCATTCATTCCAGCATCAAGAGATTCATTGAAAGTCTAATGTTAGCTTCGTCACTTGTGCCTACTATTTTCATAACCTTTTGTTATAATAACAAAACCACATATAATACATGTTCTGTGCATAAAGCTGTTTCATTGATTTTCTTTTCATTACTGTCGAGGTACCAGTACAATACGTTTTGTAAATCTTCATATGTTTTTAATCATTCATTGAAATTATGTGAGCATCTTTACGCATTTTATATTCCACAAAAAGTACTTTAAAAAGAAATCAGCATATAAACATGTCATCCACATACACTAACACTGCCAAAAGGCAAAACAAAATGCACAATTACTTCTTTCTCGTTGATGAATAGACGTCTCGAAATAACAAATCCCTGCTAAAACAGTTTTCCTCTGTACGAAAGTAAATGAATACATTTATACACAATCCATGGTTGATATGCGTTGTACAAACAATGCCGTTTTATAGAAAGGAAAATGTACTTTTCCTATGAATATCATTTTCACATTTCTGGCAAAAAATATCCAATCCTGTAGTTTATGAACGAGATTACTGCTCGTCATCACAAATAAAGATAAACTAACTCCACGGAAAATATACCTTTGCACAAAAAGAAAAAACAGTAACACAAGAATCTAAGAACAATTAATTCCATCTAAAATAAGAAATAAAAGATATTTTTGATTTTTTTACTTAGAAAAGAAATAGATACATAGAACAAAAGAAAATGTTTTTATTTCGTGCATGCACGAAAGTAAATGAAGCAGTTGACGAAAACATCTCGTAGCAATATAATACTCCATTTTTTAATCTCTATCTGTAAAGATGAATTTCAAAAATAACTCAAAAAATCATAATCTCATTGAAACAGAATTCACCTGTCATTAGTTAGAATCGCACATTAAAATTTTTTTTCACTTTATTTCCATTACTTTTCACTTTTTTACTAATTCCCTCTTTTCGCAAATTGTATTTCAAAAAAATTTATACACGAATTTCTCCATATAATTTTTTTTCTCAAAAAAAAAAAAAAGCACAAAAATTTTGGTATCTTTTTTATATTTGTAGTTTTTTTGCTTTCTTCAAAATGGATGCAAAAACAGGATTATCACGGAAAGGGTAGAAATTAGCCAAAATGATGTAAAATGTGTGGCCGTGCTGTCTAACGTGCTTGGAACAGAAGATTCCTTTGCACGTTCCTTCATTCTTTCAGTTGTGTTTTGATTTGTTGTTTTCCTAGAAATGCTTTCTGTTGTGTTCAGAGGAACTGTTTGAATGTCAGGTTTTACCGTTCTTTCTTTATTTTTTGGTTGATTATTTGTTTTATTTTCTATTTTCTTATGGACTTCGTCTTTTGTAGAGTTATGTGAAGGTGTGCTTTTTGTGACTTTTGTCCCATTTTCTTTTGTCTTGTCATTGTGTGAAGTCCCACTTTGTAACGTTTTATCCATCGTTTTGTTACTTTGCGTTTTGGGCAATGACGGCAACACTTTGGCCTCCCCTTTGGGATTAGAAGGCTTTGGTGTATAGCTAGTCTTTTCCACCTCAACTTTAACTTTGGGAAGATCCTCATTTAGCTTCTGTAGTTCCTTTTCTGCCTTTTCGGCATGTGACTGCGCTTCCTTCACAAAAGTTTCCATTTTTGTTAAATGTAATTTGGCCGTTGATTTAATAGAGTTCAACGCGTTCCTCACAGACTCTTTGTTCGCATTCAAGCGCTGCACACTTTCTGTGGTCATTTCTTTTTTTTGTCTTGCCGTTGCAAGAGCAGACTCTTCCTTCTGTAATTGGGATATTAAGTCTTCTTTGGCATTGTTTGGAGCGGCATTTAATCTGCTTCTCAACACACCAACAGCATCTTCTTTTTCGTTTATAGTTCGAGCAAGCTGTTGTACAATTGCTGTTGCACCTTGGATAAGTGAATCTGTTTGGTAGAGATAAACAGTTGCTGCAGCTTCATGCTTCGCTTTTGTGGCTGCATTGACATTGTCTTTTATAGAGTTCAAGTTTGACTCTATGATATTAGCCGCTGATTCTGCTTTTATCACAAAACCGTTTAATGCATTTGACAGATCCACTGCATCATCCAAATCTACTTTCTTATCAATATCTGCCAAAGCAGCCATTTCTTTCGCTTCATCTTCTTGAAGTTGCTTTAAAGACGTGTCGATACGAGCAATAGTACTTTCAACATTTTGTTTCTTCTCTTTTACCGAATTGATCATATACGTAACTCCATTCTTTGCATTTGTTGGCGCCTTTTGAAGAAGAACTTCTATTTCCTCCAAAAAAGAAGAAATTTTGGTTTTCTGTTCACTTGCAACACTTTTATAACTTTCCGCCTTTTCTAATTCTTTCTTCGCTCCATGCGCATTTTTCATGATACCCAAATGAAGCCATGGAATAGTAAAACTTTGATATAGTGTAGATATTTTATTGAACGCTGTTTGAGCTTCTTGGAGAAGTTTTTGTACATTTCCTTTTTCTGTCTCATAGTTTTCTCCATCCTTTTCCGCATCTTGTATTGCTTTTCTCTTTTGTTCCTCGTCATTTCCATTGTTTTTCTCTGCCTGATCCAACTTGTTCTGTATGTTTGTAATCATTTCCAATAATTTTGAAGCACTTTGAATGGCTTCGTTTGCTTTTGTCTTTGCCATGTGTGCCTCTGCGGATGCGTTATCGGCAATTTCAATGACCTTTTGAAGATACGGTTTTGCATCATTCATATCTTTCGCATCTCTCACCCCTTCTTCCTTCACTTGTATCATGTGTTTGAGGTCGCTGTAGACATACGAGTCTACATTATTCACATTATTGGCACGACTCAAAATTTGATAGATTTCTTGTTTGGCATTATTCCATTTACGTTTCGTATCAAATGACTGATTTGGTAATGACGGACGGGGAGGAATTGCTGAATGATCTGCATAATGATCTTTTTCATCATCTTCTGTTTCTTCCTCTTCTGTATAATTGCTTTCTTCTTCAAGTGCTTCAATATCTTCGAGTGTCTTTCCATGAAAGGAAATACTCTTTGCGCGTGTCTTTTCACCATTTTGGTTACATTTGAAAACGGAATTGAATGTACATGTGGAATTTATTTTTGTTGCACTTATTGTAATTACGGAGAAGCACAGGAAAAGTGCAAACAAAAAAATGAGTAAACTCCGGAAAGACATGGTTGGCGTAAATCAGCTTTTTGTTTGGCTTGGAAAACCTTATTCTAAAAAACAAAAAAATAAAAAATAAAAAAAATTATAAAATTTTTTTTGCACATTTAAAGATAATTAAAATAGTTAAAAATAATAGAACAATGACGAAATACAATGCATGATTCAGTTTTTATTGTTGGGTTGCTGCACAGAGCTACATTTCATCAAAATGGATTACAAGACATATGTGAAACCAAGAAAAACCTTACATTTTTCGGGAAAATAAACTCAATTTTTTTTGAACTAATTTTTTACAGTGTAATTAAAATCATATTCTTGGTAATTTCACTTTCTCTTTATTTTGTTCCACTTTTTTGTTTACTTTTTCACATCATTTTGAATCTTATCATCATTAAACAACGAAATCGTCACTTTCTTTTTTCTCATCATCGATGATGCTTGCTATTATTCTTTTTTGCTTGTTTTACTTGTTCTTCAACTGTTTTTTTTGTTGCGTTATGTTTACTTCTTCCCTCTTATTTGCTTTTTTGTTTGTATTGCCACACTTTCTTTCAATCTTTTCTTTTGTTAATCTCTCTTGTGTTTCTTTGTGTTGTCTGATGCAGCTTTGGAGTTATCAATAAACTCTTTTATAACTATTGGATGCGCAATTACCTCATTTTTTGTAATTATTTATTTTTTTTTTACTATTTTTTGACGGCATCTGTAAAATTTGCAGAAAAAATAATTTATTGAATTACCATTAATGTCATTTTTGTCTCATTTATTGCATCTCTTACTGTACTGGTGACTTCATCTGATGTTATATTATTGTTGGAGTAATTTGGTTAAAATGATAACGCTTCAATAAATGGATTTCCCTTCGCATCAATTTTCATTTTTGTTATTATTATTAGTTTAATATATTGTGTATTTTGTATTGTCTCATTTTTCATTGTATTGACTGAAACACACCGGAAAGTAATTACACAAACATCTTTTTTCAAAAATAAAATATGTCACTTGCATTGTTTAATGTGCAAAAACAAAAACAAATGTGTCTTTTAATAAAAAAGGCTAAAACAAGGAAAGACAATGACATGCATTCTAAAAAATTAATATGAAATTCATTTTAAGAAGAATTTTGCAGTACAAAAAATAATAATTGTAACCATTACGTGTATGTTTTGACAAAAATCATTTAATGTTTTAATAATCTGCAAAATGAAAAATTTTAAGAAGAAAAACAAACACACTTTTGCAATGAATTCATTGTATTCTATGAAAAAACAATTTTACTAAATGCTCCTTACATACACAAAACCATAAAAAACCTAAAGATAGCTTACTTTATGTTATATTTTCTAATTGCTTTTTTTTTTCTGGATTGTAAAATTCTCTTCATTTTAAATTTATTTCGTTTTTCTTACAAATTGTAAACATTGATAAAATATAACATGAATAAGATATTCAACTATCCCTTTTACTAAATAATAATATTTAAGCAACAAATAAGATTGACTTCAAATTAAAGCAACACGTTATCCTTCTTTAAACACATTACTTCTCGTAATGAATGATTTTTTGTGCTAATAATCAAACAGTTATATGTTATAGATATTCACATTATATACACAAAGAATATATTGTAATCGTTTAAATGCTAAATTCGTAAATTACATGCGTAATTACTTTTTAAGTGTAATACAATTCACATTAATGATATAAAACATCACTTCTTTTTACTGAGGACTTAATAAGGCATCGAAGGACCTCTTTACATGACTCTACATGGTCTTTGAGTTGTGTAATCTACTCCATCTAATGTATCTTTTCCTTTTTTGTTCTGGTAACCCTGGGAGAAGAAACAAAGTGAAACAAATAAGGAGAAAAAATATTTCAAACATGAAAGTGACATTCATTTCACACAAATAATTAAATTGAAAGTACAAAGGAAGAAAAAGCTTATCATAATAGGTACAACTTTAAACATTTTATTAACGTAAATAAAAAAAGCAATTATTATTCAAGCCGAAGCATTTCATTTTTTTTGTAGTTCCGCATAATAAAGAGCACGCAACGCATCTTTCGTGTGTTGCAATGATTTCATTGGACATTTAACTTCAAAAAAAAAGATTTATGCAGAAATGTTGACAACAATTCAGTACAAAGTAAAACCACACATTTGCGGTTATACAATTTAATAATTGTGTCACACAAATGAGCACAGGAAGATGCATTGAAATAAAGAAAAATGAAAGATATGTATTTTCCGTAGCACAAGAAAAATTAGTTTCATTATCTTTTCACCTTTTTGGTATCAAAAAACAGAGGGGAATTAAAAAATTAAAAAGTAATGCAAAATAAAGTATTGTGCGGTACTTCAAAAAAAGACGAATATGTAGATATATAGATAGAGACAAGGAGTACAAAAAGGGTATATTTTGTTTCAATTCATTTCTATTTTTCTCGGAAAGTATCAATTTTTGTCCCTTAAATGGGTTGATTTTTATTTTATTTCAAGACCACTACACACACATTTTCCAAAAAAAAATTATGATTGCACTTTTCTTCTCCATTTAAAATTCTGTTGCAATAAAAAGAGTGAACGCGAGCATCAAAAATGAAAAAACGTATTCCTTCAGAAAGCTCTTATCCACAATAAGTTCATCAAGAAGAGATTGCCCTGACAGTTTCTCTGCTTCTTTGGAACCAGATTGGTTTTGAGAGTTGCTTGAGGTTTTCTCGGGCAATACCTCAGTGTTGTTGGCATTTTTGGTATTTTCGCTTTTAGAAACGTTTTTCTCGTTTTTGTTCTCTGAGGATTCTTCTGTTCCGTTTAATGGTGTTTCATGTGTGGAAACAGAATCATCTGTGCTTTGTGTGCTTGAGCTTTCTTCCTTTTTTTCCATTTTATCTTCACTTTCACTTTCCTTCCCACTTGCATCAGAAGTTGTGCTTTCTGTCCCATTTGTTGGTGCACTCAAAGTGTTGTCTTTCTGCACGGATAAATCACTTTCCGAACCGTTTGGTGTCTTTACATCTACACTTCCATCATTAGATGATGCAGTAGATTGAGTTAATTGTGTCTCTGAATCTTTCTTTGGAGTGTGCACATTTTCCTTCTCAGATGGTTCTCCTTTTGCAGTTATCTTTACGGAGCATATTTCATTGAACTTTGGACACTTTACCGAAGTAGATGTACCAGTCAATGGAATGCTCTCTCCTTCATTGCAATCTTTCCATTCTGTGCTGTCTTTTTGTTGCACTTTCACTTTGCTTTCGTCCTCACACTTTACACTCACACAAACACCGGATGTCGTTGTATCTTTATGAGTTGAATCACCAAAGAAAACGGCGTTACTCGAATTGGGGCATTCAGATGTTCCAATAATTTTTTTTATTTCTTCTTTTGCGGCGTTTATGGTGTTTTGTGTGTCCATAATCTTTACAGGATTAAAATTGATCGCAATAGCAGCAATACGACCATTTGATGACGCGCATGGAATAGCCCAAAGAGGAACCTCTTTTTCATATACTTTCTTCTCCATTTCATCATCACTTAATGTAATGCTATCATCATCCTCACCATCATAATCTTCTCTCTTCACTGGAGCAGCTGAAATGTAAAGCATAACATCTGTATTGGGCACACCATTGCTCTTGTGAGTTTCGGGGATATTGAACTGTGCGCATTGTTCATTTACTGTTTGTACAACAAGTGGCGCTTTCGAATGATGAATGAGGGGAGCATTTGCAAATGCGGATTGTATTGCAGGAATAATTGTATCTTTTATTAAATTTCTCTTTTCGTCGTTCAGAACATCTGATTCACTTTCCTTATTCATTGTAACGCAGTCCTCTTTACCTCCACGCATATCATTCTTCTCGTAAACCTTTTTGTTATGTTGTTCTTTGCAGTACTTGGTGTTATCATAGAGGTCAAGTGTAGATGCGTCAAAACGAATGGGTTTCCAGTTTTCGGATAATGGAATTGTATTCGCACTTTTTTGTGTGGGTTCAGTAGATTTGGTTAGAGTGGAATCCACACTTTGGGTGAATGCACGTTCTTCCCATTGTGCTTTGGGGTTTGCTTTATGGTGTGTGAAGTGTTTTGTGCTCTTGTGGGATTCCATTTGTTTTGCATTTCCCATTTTGCACGCCTCACTTACACAATGGCGGTTTGATGAAAGGTGTGGCTTTTCCTTATCGGATTTAATGGACGGATGATTGGACGTCGTGTTGGCGAAACTCCATTTTGAAGAAAAGCACAACAAAAGCACAACTGTGATGTAAAGTTTGTAGAACATTGTAGTGAACCTTAGAACTAATAAGAAAAATGTAAAAAAAAATACAGTAAATGAAAATTCACATGATGATCGAGAAACAAAAAAAAGAAAAATTCACAAAAAATCATAAGCACAAAATTTTTAAATCTCACTTTGGCATATCACATCTAAAAAATGAAATACAATTTTGCGAAAATTATGAGTTTTATTTTATTCCTTATTCATGTTACAAAGCAATATTTGTTTTACAAACTCGTATCTCCATTATGCATTTCATGCGCATTATTTTAACTCTGAAATGTAGAAATATTCACATGGATCAAAATTAGTTTTCTTAATCGAAGATTACATTATGTTTTCTGTTTTATTTATAAAACGTTAATGCGATAATTTGCTATGCGGTTCATCACAAACATTATCATTTTTGTTATTTCACAATTACCGTTTATCACACGTCATTGAATTACGTTCACTCTTTATGACGTTAATCTTTGTTTTTCATTTAGGGAACCATAATACTTTACAAAGAAATTTGTAATTCTTATGCATCACATGATAATATTTCCAATCTCTTGAAAGCATAAATGAATGTATTCACACGCTATTTTTACTCTTTGCATGAAATAATGAAGCACATGTCCAATCATCGCTTCCAATCATTTTTTCGTTGATAAGTAATTATATTTTTCTATGCAATGCATAGTAATGCGGAAAATAAAATCACAAAAAGTGCAAAAGCAGGAACAAAAAGAGAAAATGCGTTTTCAGATGCGTTACTTAAATACTGCAACTTTTACTTTTCTTCAGCTTTACCTTCATGACAACCAAGAGACAAAATGTAAAATGAAGATGTTAAAAGTTTTATTTGACGAATTCATAGGCGCCATTATTTGAAATATATCTGTTGCACCTTGATGTAAGTACACGCACCAAAGGTTATAATTATTTCCTCAAAATATATCAAAAACAACAAGTTAGATAAAAGTGAACAAGAAACGAAAAAATTAGTTGAACTTCCAAATATTCAATAGCGTATCTTTCGAAATATTGATGTAAATAAAAGATATTTTCTAAAAAGAAAGAGATGCAATTTTTAAAAACGTGAAATAGTGTTTCAACAATATTCACTGATTTTATTTTTTATTCCTTTTTTTCACGTTTCAAGCTTCTTTTTTTAAGCTCTTTTTTCACTAATACATTACAATTTTTAAAGAATAAAAATATAATCTTTTTCCATATATAATTTTCGAACACAATATCATAATAAAATTTAGTTTTAAAATTTTTTAAGGATTCCAAGAATCCTTACAAATAAAGAAATGAAAAAGGAATAAGTTGGAGTAATGTAACTTTGAATTCTTTGCGTTTGTTGTTTATCGTTGGAGACATTTGTAACATTTCTTTCATTATTACTCGTTATAAAATTCTTTTCATGGACGTCATAAGGTGTGTTCAAAGATAAACCGCTTTTCTGAATCAATAAACGGCCTTTTCTGCTTCATATTTCTTTGTTGTGTTTTCTTCCTCTTCAGATTGTTTACCCATAATTGTTTTCCTAACATCACTTTTTTTTCTTGAAAGTTGTAAAGACACTATAGTTTTTGTATTCCTTTGAGTTTACTTATTACTTTTAGTCTTCTTGGGCTTTTTGGTTTGGAGTGTATTATTGTCATGCTTTGATTTTCCATTCATATTCGTGTTGTTTCTTTCATTTTTTCTGTTTTTTTTTTCTTTTCCTTTTTGAAGAATTGTTGAAAGCGAATTTATGATCGGTGATTTGGTTTTTTTTTTGTATATTTCATTTGTATCCACATTTTTACCTTCATATTCTTTGCAAATATTCATTTGAAAGATAATGTAAAGGTTTTTTGGTCAAAAATATCGAAAGAGGGAATATTTGTGTCACATTCTTTGCAAAGTTCCGCAAACACATCTCATTAAAAGAATGACATTAATGCTGTTTTGGGTCACATCTCACCCAATCTTTCGAAAAATAATCACATTATTTTCGGTTTGATTCGCTTTGCAGAATCCGTTAAAATATTTCAGATGTTGTTTCAAATCTATGTTCTCTGCATCTCGTTGAAGTAACACTTTCCCTTTATGATGACATTTTGGCATCGTTATTGCTTTCTTTATCTCATCCATTACTTTATGATTTGTTTTTTGTTGAAAAAAATACTCCGTATTTATATTTACCACCAAAACATTCGGCTGATGAATGTTTGTGCGACAAACATGAGCCCAATCTCGTTGATGATGAACATCTTTGCATTTCTCATCTTTCTCATTATCTTTAATGGTAACGTGTTAACATTTTTCATCATTTGTTAAATCAATATTTTCCGATATTCTTCTAAGGCATACACAATGGTTTCAGATTGAAGCATTGGAACAACTTTTGGCATCAAATCATTCATAGTTTTTGTTATCTTTGTTTTATGCAATCGATTACCATAATTTGGATCAGCGGATGTGAAGGCCGAACACAAAATGGATGAGTCTTTGAAATATGGGGAGAAATATCATTTATGTTTTCTTCAAATGGACAGTAATTTTTATTATTAAAAAGATGATTATGAAACACATTCACACGCGGGGACTTCAAAGAAGGAAAAATCGGAATAATACGTGTCACTTTACTTCACATTGCATTCTTTTGCGCTCCGCATAAGACAGACACGGAGAGTGAAATGTGATCATCAAATAAAGTGTATTTACGTGCGTTTAACTAAACATCTGCAAAGCAGCAAACACCAACACAAAGCACTCCATACATTGCAGTTAGAAGTAGACGAGCCATATATAATTTGAATTACAGCTTTACTCTTTAACAAATAGTTGTACTGAAAATAAAAATCTTTTATTAAAATAAGTCAAGAAACAGAAAACCAATTCACTTCAAAGTAAAGAATCTATAATCTTTTCATAAATAGAAACATATGCAATAAAATAAAAAATAAATGAAGGGACATGATGATCAAAAAAGAGCCAAAAAAAACTAAATAGAAAAGAATGCAAACGAATTTAAACCATCACTTTTTTGAAACAAATTACGAAATTTTGTTCGAATTTCCATTTAAATCGTTTATTTAAACATCATACAAAAACACATTTTCACTTTCTTATATGTACTTATTTTGATCTCTAAAAAGCAAAAAATTATTTTACCAAAAAACTTCAACAGTTATTCAAATTATTATCACTCATAAGATAATAAGAGAAGCACAAATTCAATTCTGTTTTGTGTAACAAGTTTTTGTTTTTTTTATGTAAAAGAGAAAATAAGCTTAATTTGAGTTTATTTTACTTCATGTAAATGTATTTATTTTATTTTTCATTAGAATATACAAAGTTTAATCATTTTGTAATATCAGTCGAAGTTTGAAAAAAATCAAATAAACAATAATGACTAATCTCATAGTTCAATCACTTAGAAACATTCAATTTTACACGATTTTTTAAAAATATACAATTTTAGTTTTTGTTTACGATAGATAATCAACTTGTAGCAAACAGCGTTACTTTAAATGTAACAAAGTTAGAAATATCTCTAAATTACAAAAATAAATAGGCAAATTAGCATATCTTTACATAAAATAGATCTGTAAATCAAAAATCATTTGTGATTACTAAAGCAAAAAAATAAAAAGAGGTAAATCCCAATAATTATGAAACAATAAAAGGGGGAGAAAAACGAACTCGCACATTTAGGGCTCTCACAAATTCAGTTTTTCTCTTCACAAGCTCCCAAACAACATAATTAGTAGCAAAAGTAAAAAATAAAAATAAAAAGACTATTTTCTTTCCAAAAATTGAATTTTCTCTAAAATATTCGTCTCAGGTGAGAAATACTTTAAAGAAAAAGAAGAGAGAATTTAAAAAAAAAAAAACATGTTCAAAGAGCTTCACACGAGTCATAAGTTAAATACTTTTCTGAAACGAATAAAAGAGAGAACTCCACAAATGCACGCCTTGACAAGTAAAAACTACACCAGCAAGATTCTTTGAAAGCAAAGACATGAAGCAACTTTTTCATTCATATATATATATATAT
>JASANV010001346.1:0-26320 GCA_030849715.1 Trypanosoma mega | reverse complement strand
TTCTTCAGCAAGCATTCCCGCTCCCATTCACCTCGCAAGCTCACAGAAAAAAAAAAAATGCACCGTATAGTTAAAAAAAAAACGACCAGAAATAATATACCAGAAGGAATACCAACACAAGGGATTATCGAAAAGTGGCATAGGCACTCCATATGATTGCCATAATAACCCCATGCGGAGGCGTGGCAATTGTGTTCCGCCGCACCTTTCATACCTCTGGGACGATGGCGTACCACTCCGGGTAGCGCGTTCCCGTGTACTCCTCCACGAGCACACGCAATGCCCGGTACGCCCGCCCCGTGGCCTTTTCCATAGAGCGCCGCGTTTCCCCCATGTCGACCATAAACGGCGGCCCGCTGTGCGCCTCCGCCGGCACCACACGCACCATTCGCTCCATCGCCACACATGCGTCCGGCGTCATGACGGCGGTGACGACGCTAATGTACGCCTCGCGCAGGGCGGGCGGCACCGCCATCAGCGCGGCGCGATCGTACACAAAGTCCACACGCCGCGCAGTGTACGCGTCGAGCTTGGCAAGGCGCGTAATGTCACCCTCAAAGAGGGTCACGCTGGTGTCACGCACTTTGGCCTCATACACGCGCAGTCCGTCACCGACTTGGCGCGTGTCAAAGGGCACGTCAGGGAAACGCGTGGTGCGCTGTTGGTGTAGCGCCGCCGCGCAGAGGTCCGCGCCAATCACACAGCGCGCACCGCAACGGGCAAAGTACGCCAACGCCGCGGTGTCCCCACAGAGCGGGACGAACACCGTTTTGCCCGAAACAAAGCGGTGCACCGCCAACTGCTCGTCCGGGCCGCTCAGCACGGACGGCGCGTCGAGTTGCGCGGCGGAGAGGCGAAAAGGCAATTCGACAGACATCGGGCAGACGAGGCCGGCGCCGCAAAGGAAAGCGTACATGTTGCGCGTAAACGGGTCGGCGCGTTCGCCCATTTTCCAATGCGTCTCGTTCTCCGCCTACACGGTGTTCCAAAACTCGGACACATTCGCCTCTGAAAGATTCGGCATGGATCGTTCTAGTCCTTGTCGTTGTTATGGTTTTTGCTATACTTATACTATGATTCCCTTTTTTCTGTTGCTGTTGTTGTTGTTGTTTTGTACGTGTCGTGTCAAAACCGAGGGAAAAGGGATGAATCACACAAAAGCAAAAAAAAAAAAAAAAGGTATGAAATGTTGTTGTTTTTTCTTCTTTTAATAAAGGGAAAAGTAACTTCCAAGAGTTGTAAATTTGAGTTCCAACAAGAAAAAAAAAAAAGAAAGGTACGTACAAACATAAACGTAAACTACAGGAGCAACTACCACAAAGAAAAAAAAATTGAAAGATAAATACGAACGATAAAACAGACAAAAAATGTATGTGCGGTACTTCTTTGGCTCGGCGGTGGTGTCGTCAGAAAGACAAAAGAGGAGCATAAATCGATAGGAAGGACGGCATAAACAACATGCGGCACAGCGAGATACAAAGCAATGGAGGACAGAAAAAAGAAAAAAAGACAAAAAAAAGACAAAAACATGAACAAGAATAGCTACAAATCCATTGTTTTCCAACTACTAGAATACCCATTTCGTTATTGCTCTCGCTTTGCACTTTCCAATTGCGACCGCCGTGCACTGACCAATTTGAATAATGCTCCGCGCGCAATTTCGTCGGCGCATATGATCCGAATCAATTGTCGCTGTGCTGACCCCTTTAGCTGCACAACACAGTCTAATGCGCAGCGTGTCTCGTCCTCGTTGAGTTCGCACAGCTCCTCCATCACGAGCTCCACCGCGGCCACCCCGTCCGGGCGGAGAAGGACAAGATGTTGCGGAAACAGTTTGGCCGTTGCCTTTTCGCAGACCGGCACAATCTCCGCCCCGGGCTCCAGCTGCGCGCGGACGGCGACGGGGACGGCAAACTCGACCACACGTAGGTGTAACATCTCCTGCGGCGTCAGCATCTCGTCCGCGTCGTTGTCCTTGCTACTGTGATGCGTCCTTGCGTGGCCATTTCCGGAGTGGTGGGAAATGACCGTCGCGGCCGCAGCAGTTGAGGGAGTGGAATGAAGCGCTAAGGGAGGAGTGGCGGCGGGGCGGAGCGGTTCATTCAGCGTAGAGGATCCCGACGATGGCGGCGAAATGGCAGCGGAAATTGGTGAATGCTCACGCGGTTGAAAAGAATGGGTTGCTTGTTCCGGTTGCTGATGTTGTTGTCGTTGCCGTTGTTGTGTTTGTGGCTGTTGCTGCTGCGGCTGAGGAGAATGTGGTTGCTTTGAATGATTTTGTTGCGGTGGATATTGCGCCTGTTGGCTATTTTGAATCGCTGTGAGTCTAGCCTGTATATTGGAGATGACCCCATGATGCCGATTTGCAGCAGGGGAGAGAAACTCCTGCTGTTGCAGCAGTGAGGATGGTGGTTGAGAGGGCGGTTGTTTTTCTTGTACTGCTCGAGTTATTGTTTGCGAGTGTGGCCGAAACAAATCTGAATCCCGCGCCGTTGGAACATTAGGAGATCGCCCATTCGGCGCATACGTTTGTCGCATCTGCGTATAAAACGAGGAGAAACTCTGCTGATGCATTTGGGGCGTAGCCAAAAATGTACGAGAGTGCTATTAGATCTTTAATAAATCTGAGAAAGTTTGAAAGCGAAGGAAAGCAAAAAAAAGAAGAGAGAGGAGCAAAAGATTTACATGTGCACACCTATGTGTATTTCATGCAGATTTTCATTACAAGAAAAGAAACAAATCGTGAAAAAAAAAATGAGAGAGAGAGAGGCAAACAGAAAAGCAAGAATGCTTTTCTGGCAAAAAAAAAAAAAACAAAAAAAAACAAAAAAAATGCGTCTGAGAAGAATCACGTATATTGGACTAGTTGCATACTGAAGTCATAACAAAAAAACAAAAAAAACAAAAAAAAGGGGGGGAAAGGATCAATGATAATCTATAATGACGCTCACAAACACACACACGTGTAAGGAGGTATACGTGCATGTACTTTCATACACTGCAGATTTATGTATCCGTATGTACGTCTTTTTTTTATATTTTTATTTTTTTTTCCTAGGGTTGGTCATGTCAATCTTTTCATGAGGCGGTTTGTAAACACTCTCACAGTAGATTTTTGTGTCTGGCGATGTGCTCGTCGCGTTGGCGTATGGCCTCCTGTAGGAGACTGATCTGTTCCGCCTGCGCACGCAGTGTGTTATCCTTCGTGGCGAGGGCGACAAGGACACGCTCGTTAATATTCGTTAACTCCGCGCAATGCTTCTGCTCCGTGCTCTTTGCCTCGAGTGTGGCCACCCCCAGCGCGGCGTCTAGCTCCCGCGCCGCCTTCTCCAGCTTGTGCTGCATCGCCCCCACCTCCTCCACGTGGCGTATCTCGAATTGTCGCATCTTTCGCTGCCACTCGGCGTCGAGGAAGTGCAGTCGTGTGTCGGCCTCCCCGCGCAGATGCTCCTCAATGGCCCGCACGCGGCCATCCGTCAAATCCGCCGCTTCCCGCAGTCTAGTGGACTCCTCCTCGCGGCGCGCGACCGCCTCGAGCGCGTTCTTCAACTGTTCTCGGACCAAGTCCGCCTCCACCCGCAGCCGCTCCGTTTCCCGCGCGAGCTGCTCACAGCGGTCGCGCAACACACTGTCATTTGTGTTTGTTTGCGTCAGCGCCCGCATGCGTTCCGCCTCGACGCGCTGAGCGGCGTCGGCAATCGCCGCGTCCCGCTCCGCCTCGCAGCGGCGCCGCAGTTCCTCCTCCTTCGCCGCGAGAAAGCGGGCGTTCTGCGCCTGCGTCTCCTTCTCCCGACAGCTAAACTCGCGCATTAAGCGTTCCTTGAGATCCTCCACGATTTGGTTCGAGTTGCCTGTGATGCGGGCCACCTCGCTGGCGACGGTGTCATGCAGCGTCGCCTTGTCACGTGTGGCGGAGGCGGTGCGGTCAAAGACCTCTTTTTGCAAGCGGTCAATCTCGCGCTGCAGCGTCGCCTTCTGCTCGGTGAAGAAGGCTTCCATGTCCTCGCGCTTTTGGCGCCACGCGCGTCGCTCCTCCTCGAGCTGACGCCCAACCCGCTCCGTCTCCTCGCGCAGGCGGTCGCGGCACTCCTTCTGTTCGCGCGTCATGGACACCTCCGCCTCGCGCGCGAGTTTGGCCCGCGTTTCCTCTACCGTCGCCTCCTTCGCCGCAAGCACCTCGTCACGCTGGCGGAGCTCATTCTCAAACTCCTCCCGCATGCGTGCCTTCTCCGCCTTGTGACGGTTGAGGAGGAGGACAATGTCCGGCTCGAGGGACTGGAGGGTGCTTTCCTTGATGCGTTTTGCCTCGGTGACTTTCCACTTTTCCCGCGCGACCTTCTCCTGGGCTTGCCATCGACTACGAAGCTGTGCGACGGCGGCGGTGTTGGCCGACTCGAGGCGCTTCACCTCATCCTCGCGGCGCGACATCTCCTGCCGCAGCTGCGAGGTGAGGGACTCCACCGCGTGGGTCAGCTTCTCCTTCTCACGTTGGAGTTCCTGCGTGGCGCGTCCATGGCGCTTGACGGACTCCGCCATCTCTTTGCGAAGGGCATCCATCTCTGCATGTGCGGCGGACTGCACCTTCTCTACACTCTCCGCCTCGCGTTGCCGGGCACCGGCAAGACGCGACTTGAGCTCCTCATTCTCCATGCGCAGCTCCTCATTGGAGAAGCGCAGCGCATCAATCTTTGATTTGATGCCATGGTACACCCCAACGTGCGTATCGGGTAGGCCGCCAATTACAAACGACGTCAGTCCCGACGAGGTCGAGGGCGGCGGACGCGGCGCGGGTACAACAGGCGGTCTACGGATGGCACCGTCACCATGCGGCGGCGTGGCAGAAAGGCCTTCAGACTGAAAGGAATCATGCGGCGCATCATCCGGGTGGGGTGGGTGGGAAAGCTGCATGTGAGACGTCACAGCACCGTCGAGGTAGGAGAGAATATTGGCGACCTTTGCTTCGTTAAGTTCACGCAGATCGGAACACACACTACTCGACGCGCCACCACGGCAGCTGGGCTGCCGCTGCAGCTCCATTAAGGGCCACTCCAAAAATAAATAAAAAAAAACTAAACTATATCTATAAATAGATATATATATATATATATATATATATATATATATGTATGTATATTATCTATGTTGCTTTTTTTTTTCTATTCTCTCTCTACTTCTCTAATTCGTTATTGCTGTTTGTTTGCCTCTTCAGTACCAAACTATTTTTGGTCGCAGCACACTCGGCTCGCTTAAAAGGAGAAATGCATATATAAAAAATGAACATATATTTGTGTGTATGTGACAAAAAAAAAGGGAGGTTGGAGAATGAAGTGAAAAAAATAACAAAAAAAAATAAAGAAAGAAGTGGAAGGTATTCATGCAAGGCAAAGAATACAGGAAAAGTTACCAAGCAGAAGAAATCATCACAACATCAAAGGAAAGGCTATTCTGAGAAGAACAGATAATTTTTAAAAAAAATCACAAATGATGGAACGAAGAAAACACACATTAAAAAAAGAAAAAATGCAAAACAAGGAGGAGAAAAAAAAAAAGTAAGGCTCCATTATAAGCAATAAAAGAACTATTGAGAAATCGAACCTTTCGCTGTTTTGTTTGTTTCCTTGTTTTTTTTTTTTTTTTGCTCCTTCAATTTATCAATTGTGCATATCGGCAGTTTTTGCATGTTGTGTGTTTTTCACGTTGTCGTGAGAGACGAGATGGTCACGACATGTCGCAATGTGGGGCGACCGTGAGGGCAACACCAGGGATGCTCCAACTCACCAAGCCGACGCACAACATTACACATAGTCTTTTCCGCCAGCACAGTGCCGATCATGATGCTCGAGCGGCAGGCTCGCGTGGCTACAGAGTGCCAAACGCTGCGCAGCGGTCGAGTAATAGTGCCGTAAAGTGCAAGTTGTTGCACTAACTCCACCACATCATGCGGACCAACCGCCTCATATTGCAACACTGGCACAGCCACAACAAGCAAACGGTTAACCTCTGGCCCACGTCGGACAATAAATCCGTGTCGTCTAAGTGCATCGAGGTGTTGCAGCGCCAACTCCACCTCCTGCGGGTCCATTGGCACAGGCACTGGAGCAACAAGGGGCTGCGGACGCGCCTCATGCTGTACCATGAGACGTTCATAGTTATACTTCTCGTCCGCGGCATGCTGATCAATGACGAAGAGCTCATTTCCAAGGGAGGCGAGAATAAATCCATGGTTAAACTGTCCATGTACGATCATTGCAGCAAAAGAAGACTTGTCGAGGTGCAACGCAAGGTCTCGCTCTGTTTGCTCCGTTAAACCGGCAAAAGTTGAGCGTCGCGGTTTTTGTTTTTGTGATGGTGGCGGTAGCAGTTTTCCTTGTCCCGTTTGTTGCTCTTCAGGGTCTTGATCTTGATGGTGTACGGTCAAAGCATTCACTCCAGCAGAGGATTGCAGGAGTGGGAGCTGCGCCAGTGTATCCAACGGAGGAAATAGCATCACAACCCGCGGTCCAGTTGGTCGATGTTGATTAGCCTCATCCGTCAGGACCACCGGTGAGGACTCACGCTCTCGCTTCCGTGAAATGCACTTTGACGCGCATCCGGATTCCGACGTCAAAGCAGAAAGTGGAAGCGAATTATCCTCCTTCTGCAACAAGGTATCAGCTGCCGCTTCCGTTTCATCGATGCTGCTTGACCTGCCTGAATGATCACCATCGCTACTTCTGCTACGACTACTACTATTAGTTTTCTTGATATTCGCAGTATTTTTATGTGACATACTAGATCTAGTGTCACTGCCACTGTCGTGGTTTGATGCATTGTCCTCCTTCTCGGCAGCAACATCGGATAAAAAGTCCGTCGTCCCACTCTGAAAGCTGCGGTAGAGGGAGGAACACATGCGAGAGAGCGCACCAGTCGAATCTACATCAACACCCGTAGCCGCAGCGGGAGGTGGATTAGCTCGGCGAAACGTGAATTGTGTTATAGCTGTTGCAGACACAGGAGTACGGGTGAGCTGTGTTCGCTGCGTCGCCGCGTAGTCGGCCTTCTGTGTCAGCTCGATGCGCACATGCCGCGCTACCGTTGCACCGTCAGCGGAGGCTTGAAATGTCTGCAGCGCCCGCGATCGCACCTCCTCCGCCTGGGTGTCTTCATCACCAAAGATGACCTTGCGTTTATTAGGTGCGAGGTTTACATCATACATCACTCCCGCACCGCATGAGAGACGCAGGAAAAAGACAGGATACACACGCTGTCCCGCACTAGGCTGGCACACGGCGAAGGCGTCACTGACAGCCTTAGCCAGTTTGGGTAAATCCACAAGCCGACCGTCAAGCGCACAGATCTGCATGTCCGGTGTCAGACGTCCGCTGCTTGGTCGTGAAACGTACCCTGCAACAACGCCGAACGAGAGGTCCCACTCGACCCACACCATGTCAGCGAGATAGCGACCACCGTACGCCTCGGCCAAAGCCCGTTGCGGGTCGTTGGTTCCAGTGAGGGAGACAAGCGTCGCTGGGGCGCTCTGCAGGTCCGCTCGGTGTGTCACGAGGAGACGAACTTGAGGGTGTGAAAGCGCATACTGTTTCATTAAAGTTGTTGCAGCGAGGAGTTGTCGTTTGCGGTTCTTCGTAAATTCCTTGTGACGCACAGGGAGGCTCCGAAAGAGAGCGGATACGGTAACCGTGGTTCCCGGTGTCTGACGCTCCTGACTCACACGTGCAGTGCTTTGGTGAGCCCCACTATCGTATGTAATACTTACACAAACCGGCTGCGACACGGCGGTCATGGTATGCACCGCCACTTCACTCACACTCGCAAGGGAATGAAGTGCCTCACCGCGGAAACCGAGTGAACCCCGCACCAGAGCCTCAGGGACACCATCACCGTGATCGTACTTTGTTGTTGCGCGGCAGGCGAGGAGTGGCACAGCGGTAGGAACTGAATCCATCTGCAGACTGTCATGTTCATCTTGCAATCCAGCAAGCGCAATCCCACACCCGTCGTCCTCGACAGTAATACGATCTATACCATAGTTATCTATACGGACAGTCACCGTCCGAGACCCAGCATCCAAGCTGTTTTCCAATAACTCCTTCAAAACACTGGAGAGGTCTGTGATTACCTGTCCAGCACTAAGCTTTCGCGCACTAGCAGCATCCAATCGGGTTATCATTGCACACACAAAAAAAAAATGTGTAAATTAGTCGTATATGTTGTACTTTATGGATGTGATATATCAAAAATATATATCTGTATGTATGCGTTTACAACGAGAGAAGAAAAAAAAAAAGGAGAGGTGGGGGAGGTAACAACTGCGTGTTTGTGTCTCCACCACCTTCACCGTACTTCTTGCTGCTCTAAATCGGTACTCTATGTCGGGCTCTGCACTTATGTTGATTCCAGCAAAAAATAAAAAGAAAAAGAAAACAATATATATTTATATATCAGTTTTGTGTTTAAAAAAAAGAAAGAACAAAACTCGTAACAAGTCAAAATATTACATGTGTGAGCTTTTGCAGGAATTCAATCATATGAAAAGATCCAAAAAAAAAAAAAATGAAAGCAAATAGAAAAAAGAAAGAAAAAAAAACAAAACAAAACAAAAGAGTCAACCTCTTCAAGTGCTTCTTTTTGTGAGTGATGGGATGAGTGGTCAAAACTTATTCTTGCTGTTTCTAGTCCATTTGCTGCATGGCCTTGTCGGCGGCGGAAATCTTGCCCTTACCCTTATCGCTCTTTGTGCTGCGGTCCTTGCGCTCGAGAATGGCCTTGCGGTTGTGGTTCAGCTTCAGCTTCGTGATCTCCACGTTTGATGGGTGCACGCCAACAGGGACAGTTGTGCCGTTTGCCTTTTCGCGGTTTACCTTGTCAATGTGGATCACCCACTTGAGGCGGTAGCACGCCGTGACCTTTCCCTCGTGGCCCTTGAAGGCACCACGCTTCACACGCACCTCATCATCCTTGCGGACGGGCATGGCGCGCACATTGTACTTCGCGCGCAGCTCCTTTGAGAGCGGAGCACTCATGAGGATGCGGCGCACATGACTTGGCGCCTGGAAGTGAGCGCGGCGGGCCTTTCGGCGGTTTCCACACTTAATGCTAGCCATTAACCACCTACAAAAGAAAACACCTTTTAAAAGGGAAAAAAAAGACAACAAAAAAAAGGTAATAAAAAGAAAGCAGTATGTAAGAGAGAAAAAAAAAAAAAAGAGTAAAGAAAAAAAAAAAAAAAACATGATCACATAAGCATTTCTGTAGAAAAACGCAAACATACACGTATCTGCTTAGTTCTGCCTCATTGCCAATTATGTCTAATTGTAAAAGTACTTGTCAAAGACGATAAACGGAGCCAACGCGCGACCCCTGCAGCACGCACACCGCATGTTGACTACCTCTAGTGGAAGTATCAAGATTTTTCCTCTTGTTGTTGTTGTTGTCATTTTGATTGCCACATTTTTCTTTCTTTTTTTTTTTTTTTTAGTAACGAGGATGTGAGGGTCTGTTTCCTGGTGTACTATATTGATCACCGTATGATTGAAAACGGGCATCAGTGTGGGGCACATCGCGACGATAGTCCTCATAGGATACGTTGTTACTCCCGTTACGGTATTCGGCCCCGCTATTGCTGTTGTGGACCCCACTATACGCCCCATCACGTGGTACGCTATTACCATAGTATGAAGTAGACTGCCCAGGGTTGGCAGAGTAACCCCCGGGCATACCGGGTCGGTTTGTGCTGCTAGCGTATATAGCTGAACCTGCAAAGTGAGGTTGAGGGCCCACAACAGGGGCACGCACCTTGATAAGTTTAATCATCAGGAAAGTCCATACACGTATAGCCGAGTATGCAAGGGAAAGGCATGTAACAACAAAACAAGTTCCTTGAAATCCATCCGCAAACTGTACCCTCCAGCAAATCATCACTTCTATTACGAAGAGTGGAATATCAGAAAAGAGAAGATTTATTGTAATGCCGTAGATGCGACGTCGTCTTGAAACCTCTTCTGGTTCTGGGAATCGCCACGCCCACATGTAAAAAACCGAAGCCACCAAAAGGTAAAAAATTGTAGCAATAATAGACATCGCAAGGTACGCGCCGACAAGTGAGGAACCAAGAACGGACCTTTGGTAACCCACCCAACGACAATAATTCGCTATACAGAAGAGCGGGTGAATAAAATGAATAACGAAAGTGAGTATGGTAATGAAGCGGCTTGTGCCGCCCATCCTCTCAATAATGTCACAATCACACATCGTTCTTCTTTTTTTTTTGCTTTATATGAGTGAGAGAGAGGGCAACACAAACACGAAAAACAAAGAAAAGGTAATGTTCGGAGTCTTTTTAACTTTGCTCTTAGTCGTCAAATAACACCCAGTATTGATACTAGTACTACTACTACTACTACTAAAAATTTCACCCTTTAAGAGATAAGAATAATCAAAGAGGTTGAAAAGTTATCGCAAAAAGAGAAAGAGAGGGAGAGAGAGAGAGAAAGAGACAAGTGAAAGGAAGAAAAGTTGATTTAAAATAATAATGATAATAAATACTAATAATAAAAAGAGTACATAAGATAGGAAATTAATTGGGCCAAGATAGTAACAACCCTTGTCACTTCCATAAACTCTTACTCTGTCAGAAAATGATCATTTCAAATGCAATATGCACGAAGTGTACTCCACCTTTTTTTTGTTTTGTTTTCGGATTTGCTGGATTTCTTCTTTATCTCCTTGTTGTTGATGTTTGCTTCTTCTTCTTCTTTTTTTTTTTATCCTTCCAGTATCATCATTTGTTTCGTTGTTGTTGTTTTTCCCTTTCAGCGTTCCGCTGAACGGTTTAATCTATGCGCAACAAGAGATGCATGGGTTTGCACAAAAGTCTGTTCCAGTTCAGCAACTGGTTCTCGCAGCGCCTCCTCTTCCTCACGCAACTCCTTTATTTCATTTTCTAGTCTTTCCAACTCCATGGCTTGGGAATCGATAACTCCGGCACACGCCGCTACCTGCTCCTGTAGAATTTTGCGTTGATCACGCAATTGATGTTCCATCTTTTTGGATGCCCCAAGAAGACGCTCAAGTTCTTTAACACGTGCTTCTACGAGTTCCACCTCTAAATCCGCATCACTCTTTACCTCACGTCGTCGTGAAATACTTCGATGTGAAACAGATCCACTCCTATTTAGTGTCTGCTGTGACCCGTTTACATTCCCCTTAGCGATCCTTGAACGATTTACCTTGTACATTTGGTTTTCCCCGGCCTGAGAGAGTGGTACGCGATCAAATTGGATAAGTCTTGGTAACATCTCGAGAACCGTCGCAGTAGCGTCTGGGTCGCCCATAACAGGATTTCCTTGTAGCTCAAGGTGACGAAGGGTACGAAATCCCCGAAGTCGACGCAGTTCATCAAGATTCTCTATTTGATTAGAACTCAAATCTAAGTGCGAAAGGTGTTGAAGACTAAGAAAAGGCTTCACCGAGTCAATTAAATTACTCTGACAAAGCACACTTGTTAAACTTCGTGGGACATCATTCATGCCTGAACTAGTGATACGGTTGCAACTCACATCTAACTCTTGAAGTTTGGGGGCTGCGGCGGCCAAACCACGCAGTCCCTGAAGTGCATTGTGGGACACACAAAGTCGCGATAGTCCACTCGGCAGACTGCTTGCGTCGAGTACGCCAAGTGCATTGTTAGATAAATCCAAAACTGTCAAACTCCAAAGCCCTTGCGCGCCTACAAAGCGAGTGATTTTATTGTGTGACAAGTCTAAAGCCCGCACAGGCATGTAGCGTTCCCGCGATGCTACTCCATTCTTTGTCTCGCGAGACTTTTCAGATGGATCAAGAAGCAGAGTAGACGCATCAAAAAACTGAAGACCTTTTCGGGTGAGACTTAAATCCATTCCAACTTATGGTTTTCTTTTATGTATGTGTGTGTGTGTGTGTGTGTGTGTGCGTGTCTGTGTGTGAAGGCAAGGACAGGGGGAAGGGGGTGAGGAAATCTGTGTGTGTGCTTCGCGTTTCCACGATCTTTGAGTTACTTGTTTTGTCGTCGCCTTATCTCTTCCCTTGGCCTGACCTAATGGGAGAAATCCCATGCATAGAGAGAAAAAAAAGAAAAAAAGTAAAAAAAAAAAACGATAATAATAATAATAAACACAAGAAGTTCGCTGTTTTTTCATGTTTCTTTTATTATTATTATTATTATTATTGTTGTTGTTGTTGTTATTGTTGAATCCCAAGTGGGCATAACAACAACCAAGAGAAAATATATATATATGCTTACATACATATATGTATCTCGCACACTTTAATCGTTCTTACACGGTCTGCCTCGTGTGACAACTAACGTCAGCGTGGCTAGACAACAGTTAAAATATCTTACTAAATTACCCACTTGTTTTCCAGACATTATTGGTGCTACTACCAATGCAGGTGATGAGTATGCTGCTAGGTAGCCCTTTTCCTCCGAGCGAAGGTTCCTCCCTTGTTGCGCATGTCACCCCAAAGTACATTTCCAACAACATCACAGCAGAGATTGCACCAGGTGTTAGTTGTCCAAGTCGCACCGTCGACACCTCGTCTGGGCTAAGAGCCATGAGAAGTAAAACGAGCATCTGGTGATGCGCGTCTACACATCCACCCAGGTAAACTTGATCAAGTAGTAGTCGCGCTGCACGTTCTCCTACACTTTCAGGAGGTTCCAGCGCTGCTGCTGTGGCCTCTTGTGAAATAACACAGTGTTTACTCGTTGTTTCAGCAACTAACAAAACACCATATCCACTGGAGGGTTCAGTTGGACGCCGCTTGGAGGTGTCTATATCTGTTACGACATACACATCGGGGAGGAGTTGCAATAAAACGCCTTTTGCAGCAGTAGCAGCTCGTTGCACAAGGTCCGGCGCGACGCGGCAACCAAAAGCGATACCCCGGACACGGCGAACACGACCTCGCTCTGTCGCGTGCGCGGAGGTAAGTCGTCGTACAGAGCGACACTGCAATTCTATTGCTCCACCACCACCAGGGTGGACTCCACGACGGATAATTCGCACACTGCAATCTACACCAAACAACTGCAACCAACGCGTGGTAACAGTGCGCAGGGTGTCGACAGAGAGATCCATATCACTTTGTGTTGAACCAAGTAATACAAGTCTTGTATCGAGTTTCGCGAAGGGAAGTAGTAGAATGGCAACCTCAGCGATATAACTGACACAGCGGCTTATTGGAACCTCGTGGGAAAAGTTTCCACCAAGAATGATACCAGGATAAAAAGTTAGTGTGGTGTTATTGTCTGTACACTCAATCTTTGACCCACTCGTCACACGGTCAATGAACTTGAGAAAATTCGCCTCCACTATTTGGATTCCCTTTGGGTCATCATCATCGTGAATTCCTGAAATACGTACAGGCTTATTGGTGAGAAGGCTGCAAACAATATGATGTCGGAAGAGACTGCTACCTTCAAAATGAAGCATCTCTCTACAGTCTAATATATATATATATATATATATTTATATATATATATATATAAATACAATTAAAAATCCAAGAAAGGAAAAATAATAATAATAATGACAATATTTTTTTTTTGAAGAGAAAAGAAATTTATAAATCGAAACAAAAAAAAAAAAAAAACACGAACTGCAAAAAAGGTATCTACAAAAAATGATAATAATCGTAAAAAAAAAAAAATTGTTTTCTGATAAAGAGACAAGCTATAAACAATTGTGATAACCAGACTACAACACGACTGGAGAAAATACCGTCGACTATTTTTCCCGACAACAACAACATATATATATATATATATATATATACGTCGCGGCCACTGTCCAACTCAGCGAGAAGTTCTTAAAAAGTTCATTCAAAGACTATGACTCTCCTCTCCATTTTTCTCCTTTATCTTTGTTTTTCTTTTTCTTTTTTTTTTTTTTGCTTTCCGTTTCGCATTTGTTGTTGCTTTTGTTGTCGTCGATGTCGCTACAAATCTCCTTGTCTCTCTTTCACCCCGGCCTCGCCTCTCCATTTCCTCAAAGGAAGAATTTCCACCATGGTTTTCCTTTTATCACTACACCCTCTGTAGCTGGAATGCTGAGAACTGTATTGGCGTAACGCTCCTCCAATCCTTCAAGGTATTCAGGTTCTAATTTTTGACCAAACTTTTCTTCATCGTATCCTTTTGATATACTCTCGTAGAGTTTCCACGGCATAGGAACTATATGTGACTTGGCCAACGTGCACAATTCACCACATTCTTCAATGATAAACTCCTTCTTGGGAGCGTTTCCGTGTTTTGAACCACCAGAATTAATTCGCTCAATCACATTAAATCCACCAATAACTAGACCAAATATTTGCGGACCATAGTCACCAGCTGAAACATGAATAGAAAAATTAGGACTCTCTTTATTAGGTGCGTATGCTATAGATGAGAGTGCTCCACGCCATGAACCTGTGCTTAAGTGTTCCGTAGGGAGGTAATGTGGATCGAATCCTTTAACATCATGGAGCATTTCTCTCCCATCACCAAAAATGAGGCAATGTCGTGGCACAATTGCACTCAAGTGCATACCACGGAATGAATCTCCTGTGCCTCCACTTCCTGTACATCGTCTATGAAAGTATTCGCAGTATAAAGGGCAATTGTCATTCAACAAACCAATGACGACTCTTCCAATGTCCGCGCCATTCTCCGAAATATCAAAGTAAACAACACTTCCAATTCGTAAATCCGCAGGCATATGAGCCACACCTCGAAGGATGCGCTCACTTGATATCTGTGTACGATAAAAGACATAAAGAATAATCATCAAAAGTATGAAAATAGATATTCGAATGACTGTCATGATAATCGCATACTGTCGTGCGTGTTCCTCACACCAAGCCATCATAACAAGCTCTAGATCCGTTAAGACATGTTGGGGTAGAGGAATTTCTTCTATTAAAGTAAGTGGAAGTCGTTTGACGCGCGAGATAGCGTTTCCTTTATCATCATGAGCAACAATTGCGTCATCTGCGGTATGACGCATGCCGCTTCTTAAGGGAGAACGAAGTATTGAAAAAGTGCAAAATGATACCTGGTAAGTAAAAAGAGCGGTTCGTTGCATGCCTGGTGAATCCAAACTCAATAACGCGGCAACACGTGTGGCCCTAATACTACCAATACGACCAGAGATCCGCCTCATTGCGAGCATAGCCTAGGTGATCAAAAGAAAAAAATGATTGCTCTCATTGTTGTTTGTAGTGGTGGTTTTGTATTTTTTAATACCACAAAAGCATTAGTAAAATAATAATTATAATAAGAAAAAGAAAAAGAAAAAAATTGGTGATACGCTTTAGAAAAGGCGAAACGTACAAAAAAAATAAGAGAATTAAGGCCTTTTTCACTTCTTTTGGAGATTTTGTCTGTTGGTTTCTATAGCATAAGTAAAAAAAACAAAAAAAATGAACTAATTTGGCAATCCCGTGCAAACGAAAAAAAAGGGGAACATTTTGTACCACACACTGCCAGATGTGGAGAGATATGCACTCTCCGCAGCGCAACGGCACTTGTGTTGCCAGACACGGTAGGCGAAACGAGCATCCGGAGAAATCAACGACAACTCTGTTCAACAACAAACCCATCAAATGGCATGCTCATGACGGCATTTTTTCTATCACTGCATCCACACCTGTTGTACATCTAGAACCCGTTATTTTGTTTCCCAGACTCAGATCAGCAACGTAGCGAAAAAGAAAAAAAAAATTAGTATTGGAGGTTGACACAATGAAGG
The DNA here is from genome assembly GCA_030849715.1 of Trypanosoma mega. Lineage (NCBI taxonomy): Eukaryota > Euglenozoa > Kinetoplastea > Trypanosomatida > Trypanosomatidae > Trypanosoma > Trypanosoma mega. The sequence continues at coordinate 10,553 of JASANV010001346.1, read as the reverse complement.
AACGCAGCACCTCATCATTCCTTCCCGCTGATGAAACCAATCGTCAGCTTCACTACTCTTTTTTGTTTATTTGTTTGTTGTTTTCCCATTCTCTTTTCTTGTTTCTTTCCTCTTCCGATGTCATCCCTTTCCTTTCATTTTTTCAAAACTATACCGCTATCATTGTTGCATCTTAGGAAAAGATGAATAAACAACGCTCCACAAGTGTCACGCTTTCAATCTTTTCTCTTTCTCTCTCTCTCTCTCTCTCTTTTCTCTTTCATAGCTTTCCCCTTTCACTCTACTCTTTTTTTTTTCTCTCTCTTTTTGTTGCTGTTCCTCAGGTAGATTGACGTGTCTACCTTCACGTTTTGATTCCTCCTTTTTTCCCCCTTTTGATTTCTTTCCTTTTTCGTCTCTCTGTCCCTTTCTCTTTCTCTTTTTCTCTTTGCTTTCTCACCGCTTTCTTTCTCTCCTTGTCCTTTTCTTTTTTCTTCTTCTTTTTCCTCTTGTTCTCCTTCACTTATTCCCTTCCTCTATGGACAACATTCTCTTTTTTTTTTTCTTTGGCAGTACACTCCTCTCTCACGGGATCAAAATATGGATGCTGCATAGCTTCTAATGCTTGAATACGCTTTACATGATCATATTGAAGCAATTGATCTAGAAAATTTAATGCCTCAGGAGGGCATAAGTGCTGATTTTCTGGCGTCACAAACATGGTCCATGGTTTCTTGCTGTGGCGTCCCACTGCAGCTTCCAATAAAGAGGAAAGTGTCAGATTATACTTTTGAAGATATTCATATAGTTCATCAGTTCCTAGTACTTTTGCGATGCGAACTAGCTGATCATTGTTATCCTTTCCATGAAAGAAGGGTTCCTTCATGAAAATGATACCTGCAAGCATGCATCCAAGGGACCACATGTCAAGACGGTAATCATACATTGGTAACTCCACTAAAAGCTCAGGGCCTTTAAAGTACCGTGATGCTACTCGAGCATTGTACGTTGTAGCTGGATGATAAAACTCTGCCAAACCCCAATCAATAAGATTAAGCTTCCGGCGTTCATGATCGATTGTTATGTTATTTGGTTTTACATCTCTATGCATGATACCCATCGAATGTGCGTACTCCAACGCCTTTAGGACCTCAAACACATAATAGCGCACATCATAATCTGTCAAGGTGGGAAATATAGTACGAAAATCTGATGCCCTTATGTATTCAAATATAAATGAAGGTGTCTTGCTGCTTGGGTCACGCACCACATCAAAGAGTTCCACAATATTCGGCCCACCTTGAAGATTTTGTAGTACTTTCAATTCCCGCAATATTTTCTTCTTCTTGACGGGTTTCAGAACTTTGATGACCACCTGACGGTGTGCCTTCGTATCCCAGCCTAGAAATACGTCGCTGTACTTACCTCTTCCAATTTTCTCCTCAATCTCGTAGCGATCAGGAGAGTTCCATTGTATTCGAGCGGCTTCGTAATCCCAGTATTCTCGTGGCTTGTCAACGTTAACGCGGGCATATCGATGCATGCCCTCTGCATTAGCCTGTGGTGACGCAGACATTTCTTTCTACTTCGTACCTTAATTTTATTAGTATTTTATTATTCCTTGTTTCCTTTTTTTTTCTTTTTCTTGCTTTCCTTCGTTCTTTTCTTTTAAAATGCTATCCAATGTGTAAAAGAGAAAGGCAAAGAGAAATAAAGAAAAAATACAACAAAAAAAACATTTCAGAAAAGAAAAAAAAAGTATGTATACATTGAAGTTGTTGCTACGTTTTAAATCACTACATAATTGGACAAAAAAATATCAAAGTACAGCAAGTTTACAGCTCAATTGAAAAGAGCAACAGCAAAAAAAAAGAGAAAGAATGATATTCCAGAGTATAATCATTGACCAGAACTTACAGTGCTAGGGTCCTTTTTTTGTTCTCTTTTTTCATCTTTCTTGTTGTTTTTTCTTCTTTTTTTTTTGTTCTTTCATATCCCATCATTTTACTTACAGTGTAAAAAACGTAAGTAAAAAAAAAAAGATAAAGACAACAAGAAAGATTAAAGTAAATACTGAGGGAGATTTAGTACACAAAAAAAAAAATGATAACTATAAACGACAGCTCTCTCTCTCTCTCTTTCTCTCTCTGGCTCGCTCTCGCTTTCTCTAATTTAGGATCATCACTTTGTCCTCCTTCTTCAAAGAACGCTTCGATAAGGGGGCATGTTCCAGCCCCAGAAAGGCCATTTTTAGAGAATGCGTCTGATTTGGCCGATAATGATGTTCACTACAAAATGATTGTAGTTGCTCACCCATTGGGACACCAGGAAGAACTTCTACGATATTGTGCTCTCTAACAAGAGCGACTTTCCAGTCTATTACAGCGGCGTCGGCAAGTCCAAGTTTCGACGCAATCCGTTTTAATAATACAGGTAGAAATTCATCGTGATCAATATAAAGACTAAATGGATCACCATGAGTTTCAACTGGATTTGCTCGTTGACGAACAGTAGTAAAATGGTGCACCTGTATAAGATATTGACGCTCCAACGACACATCTGGTATGGGTAATGGGATATGCTCAATACGGTATTCCGCACTTTCTTCAAAAGTAGAGCCAGCAAAAGTTTGTGGGTGATCTTTATCAAAAACGTTATAAACTCTACCTCGCCAAACGTCTACAAGTCGAAGAACCTTCCAGGCGTCATCTGGTTCAATATCCACGAATTGAGAGAAAACAGAAACCTCTTTCTCCTTGTCCCCTTTTATGCAAATTGGAGTTGTAGGAAGAGATGATATACTACTTGTAGCACGTACACCATTTTCGTGATCTCGTCGGATTTCTTTCACGCATGCGCCAAAAAGTTCCTTTGCAGTAATTGGTACATCAAGTGGCATCAAAATCCAATGCTCACTTATTGGTTTCACACGATCGCTAAAAAATTTAAACTGTAGAGAATGTGCTGCTTCAATTTCGGTTACGGTATACTTGCACGACTCATAATAAAGGTGTTTTGAATAAAATGAAAATCGTGGAACAGCAGGGGTAAGCAACCTTGCTAATGTAGGACGATCTTTTCTTCTACCTTTCATAAAATAAGGTAATTTGGTCTCTGGATTTTGCATCGTGAAACGAATGCGATCAAAACTCTCTGGATCCCCAATAAGTCGAGCCACGTACCGCTGAAGTTGCTCATATGTCATGTCATCTGCCAATTGAGTATCTATTAAAGTCGGATAAGATGGAGGTAAATTCAGTTTAATTTCAACAGACATTCTATGGCGTAGAAAATGCTGAAAACTAATTATGTCAGGATAAAAAATATTACCCCTCTCAGTCTCTGTAATCTCCTCTTGCCACACAAAGAGATCACCGGAGTGGAATCGTGAGGCACACTTTGTAAATGCATGATACTCATCTTCACATAACAAAGCCAAAGGTCTTACTTCTCTTTCAGCATGCTCTTTAATAGAAACGGAAGCTTTATCCAAAGGAGTTCCAAGAAAATTTCCAACCGTCAAATCTAATTCATCCACTACATGTTCCTTCGATACATTTTGCATCAAATCATGGTTGTATTTTTTATCGTTCAATTCTTTAGGAATCTCAACAATCTTCTTTTGAATAATAGGCTCCATAATTTGAACAACTTCTGTTGAAGTAGTTTCCCTTTGGTAACACAAAACTGTGCAACCTAAAAATATAACATCCAATTGAAGTGGCAAATATAACTTATGAAGAAACAAATCATATTCATTATTGGTATGGTCCATATCACCATCAAGATTGATATAAGTAGAATTGATAGAATCGGTAACAAGTACACAGCACTCTTTTTCTCCACACAACACATCAGAAACACTCAAATGGGGAACAACTCTCTTGTGTAGACGAACGCGATCATTACCATCTCGGGCTGAAGCATACCACAACAACTGGTCTGGACTAGTAACATCAAGATTTTTCTCCACAAAGGAAACGAACTCAGGAAGAGCCTCAGAGCTGCGTAATGCTCTAAATGTTCTCTGTGAAGGAAATTGCTTGCCAGACGGGCGTCGAGAGGAAATAAATTCGTCTTGTTCTATCATATCATGAGGAAATATGAAATGAATTCGACCATATAAATGATCTTCAGCCTCCTCTTTAAGTCGTCTTTCATATTCTTTTTGTTCAGAATCAAGTTGTACAGCCACGTGCCTTGGAACATCTTGAGGTCCGACAGGTCTTAGCAAGTTGTCTATTTCAGATGTTCGTATGTAGACAAGCATGTATGCATTTGTGGTATTTGGTACCTCGGAACCCCAAAAATTCATTTTATATCCACCAAAGTTTGCTCCGAAAACTTCACGAAGTGACGCAGAAGACACCACCTCATCATTGAACCTATACCATGATCCTGAACACTTCACAAAGCAAAAATAATGACCAAATCCGGTTTGTGATCCAGAGTGAACAAGCACACTAGAAAGAGTATAGTGTGTCTCCTCTTCTGTGGCATGAGGCATATATGAAGATAAATCCAACGTGCTGTAATAATCCCAACGACTCAAAACTTTAGTTTCACCTCTTTCCAAATCATAATCAAAACGAGCTAAATGTAAAAGCATAATTAAAGGTGTACGCTTCAATCGCACACCTTTTTCAGCCCGATGATATGTTTTATTGTCATCATGCTCTAGACAGTATTTATTTTTACCATCAAGAACTTCGACTTGAAAAAATTTGTCAAAGCTAGCATAAATATTGTTCGTGTGTTTTACTACAAGTTGTAAATCGTAGAAAAGCTCTTCCCTAGAACCATAGTAACCAACCTCATCGACTCGCACAAAATTTTCTAAAACACCAACAAATAAGTTACTAATCGCATTATTATTTGATTGGGATGCTCCCTGACGCTTTCGGTTGGGAGTCTGAACATTTTTCAGTTTATTTTCCAAATTATCCAGAAGTTCAGACGTAAGTTCATGAACATCATGTTGAATAAAACTATCATTCGAACTCCACCCAAAAGATTCGGTAAGCTCACTCGTATCAACAGCTTCCCGACCTGTTTGGAGAAGACAAAACAATCTTTGTAATGCATAAGGAATAGATTTTGTTGTTTTAATACTAACGTCACTTTTCTCTTCAGCCTCATCAACTGTGGGCATTTGGTAAATTGTAAGACGAAACTCAGAAATATGAAAAAGAGCCTGTAGCAGAGAATTTAAGTAGCAGGTTGCTCCCTGATTCAACAGTCCATTATAGTGTATACCGGAGCCATCATATTTTCCTCTTGAGACTAATCTACCCTTTTGGTGTGGGCGACGAGCCTCATTTCTTTCTGTTGGAAAAGGATTACTATTCACAAATGGATATCCAATCAGCTGAGTGGTGGGGAGAAACGGACTCCACTGTTTTGCGCTCATATGACGATGAATCATGTAATCGTCATCTATTTTCCCGGAACCATGAAGTGCAGTTAAGTGTTGTAACGCTCTAATAAAAACCGGATAAAGAGAACTCTGAATGCCACATTCCTGAAACACATTAATACGCTCCGAACCTGTCATTGTAGATAAATCAGCGAGTGATGTTGAACATTTTTCTAGGCTTTCTTCCAGTGGAAGCAGATTTCGGTCGTACATTGTGTCATTCCAAAAAACATGTCGAACAACCTCTAAAATGGCTAACATATTCTTCGTTAAACTTATATAGTAACATAAAAGAGAATATTGTTGTTGGAACAAATCAAAAAAAAATGGGACAAAAGGAATACCTACGCATATGTTATACAATAGAAAAGTTATTGGATGCAAATCATATGTATGTATATTAAAAGAGAAAAATAATCGCCTGTAAACACATAGTTATTTAAACACTAAAAAAGAAAATTGAGAGAAAGCTTAAAATGTGTATAATTGAAATTTTTCTTCATCTACATTGCGCGTTGGGTAGTGGTACATCACTCTAAAAACAAAAAAAAAATGAATCATTAACCATCAGAAAAGCGCTGAATAACGATTAGAGTAAAGTCTTTGTCGGGTGCCACCATAATTTCATTTTTCTTGCTTCTTATCCGCAGAAAGGACAAATCATTTGTTGGATCCAGGTCTCGCACACAATGTCGAGCCTTTGCTGCCAAGGCTGTAATTAAATGGGCATATTGATTCTGCGTTGCAGTGTCCTCAATCGTGCTCCTAATTGGAGTGCCTTCATTGTTTACCACAATAATCCCTGTAACATTTGGCCTTTGACTAATTCTTTGAAAGGTCTCCTCGATTTCAGACATTCTTCTCTCTTTTTTTCCTTTTTTTTCAAATAAAACAAAAATGTCAGTTTAAACCTTTTTCTCCTAGTGGCTCTAAGTAATTTCATTTTTTCATAAATGTAATTTGTTTAATAAGAATAAGAAAAAAAAAATTGATATGAAGTTGACGAAGAAGAAGAAGACAGCAAAAAGAAATCTGCAGCACTTTTTTTTTTTTTGCAATTTAGCAACAATCATCTTTTTTTCTTCTTTTTTTTTTTGGAGGGGAGGGAGGGGGGATTCTTTCAGAAAATAGATTGCTTATGTACATTTCGTTCACACTTCATTAGACTAGCCATTTATCTCCCTCTCACTTTTTTTCTGTTTTTGCGAATGTACATAGCGGCTATCGCTGGGTAAAACCGAGTTCCATATAGAAGAATGTCTCTCACACTCCCCTAATGATGTACGACAACTTTCATTTATTTGATTTGCATTTACGAGTCCATTGTTTTGTTTTGTTCAAAAACTAAAAGGAAGTAGATATATATATATATATATATATATATATATATATATATATATATGCCTCTTCCCGTTACAGTAGGGAAAAGAAGGCCAGTGATGTAGTTGACAGAGTCAAATTATCAGTCTTGTTTTTTACGCTTTCCGTCCAAAGACCTCTTCCTCTTTCTACATAAAGGTATTTTTCTTAATACCACAACAAAGAGTGCAATCAAACAACTGAGAATCAAAGTGACGTCCAAATCGTAGCGTTGAAGAAACGGTAGCTGGATAGAACGGCAAAAGAACGCATCATCATTTCTACCCATCGACGCTACAAATTGAATAACATCGCTTGCTTTCTTGGCTCCACCTAAGGCATTTCCCATGTTCTTTATAGTTTCAATACGTGACCGAACTTCAGCATCTTCCGCTAGATGCAAAACAGCTCTTGAAAGCTCGGAGGAGTTAAAATAAAGAGAGTCAAATGCGAAACCAACCTTAGCATCAGCCACTCGAGCGCACATGTCAAGCTGATCGGCTTCAGAGGGTAATCCGATTATAGGAACACCACGGGCCACACTTTCGTATACATCTATACTTTCACAATCGGATACAAGAGCTCTTGTTTGGGCGTGTTGAAGAACAAAATTTGTCATTCCGGGAAAAAAGGTCCAACCTTTAAACCTTTCTTCAAAACGTTTTAACTCCTGATTTTTCCCTTTATGGACAGCCTGTAAAACACAAAGTTGGGACTTCTTCATGATATCCTTTATTGAGTTCGTAAAAAGGATTTGAAATTCATTTGGAGAATCTGCAGCAGATGCAACATTAAAATAAACAATACCGTTTTTGCATTCATTCATCCATGATTTCAAAACCGAATCAATACTACTATCAAAGTTTTGATGAGAAAACAAAAAGCCAACAGAATGAACGTTCGGGCAAATCGGTTGTGCTGCATCAAGGCCATAAATTGCGGGAGTAATAATATGGCGTTTAAAAAAAAGATTAATGTAGGATTCAGAGTACTGGTTGAACCCATCAATTTCCGTTTTACGAATGCTCGTGCTCCAGTAGTGCAACCTTTGAAACATGTAGTTCTTCAACCGATTAAATACATTCATTTCTATACTTAGGCCACTTCCTAATGCCGGAATCGAGGGATTCATTTGAATAGGCAGTGAAAGTGGAGATGGTAAGAAAATCACGCATGGAATTTTAAACATCTTGGCGACATTGTCCACCCCCCAAACACCGATGTCTATAAACATAATATCAGGACGAGCATTTGTTTTCTGTATTTTCTCTTTAAGAGCCATTGCAACAGCACCGTTGAAAGATTTATCTGCATGTCTCACACATGCAAACGATCTATAAGACTCCATGTTATAAAAATGTTGCACTTTTGCTTTGACGTTCGTTCCATCAATAGAACCAAGGGAAACACAAAGGTTTTTGAGAGTTGTCTGGCATGAAGACATAAAAAATTCCGCTACGTATACTTTAATATTATGACCCCGAGAATTCAGCTCTTGAGCTATAGTAGACATCATATTAAAATGGCCCTGATGAGGAACTGGAATGAAGGCAACCTCCAGGCTGTTAACTGACACATTAGTGCATAATAGCACCACCACTGAGAAGGAAAACGCAAAGAGGTATGAGACCATTGTTAACTCACCACTTTTGATATTTACATAAAACCGATTTGTCTCTTTTTTCTTCCTTTTTTCTTTTTTTCTAAGAATTGATTTCCTTTTTTTTCCCTTTTTTGGGGGGATATTATGATTTGCTTAAACGCCTTCAACTTTTGTGAGAAAACCACGTCCTAAAAAGTCCTAGTCCCCTTTACCCCATTATGAGAAGAAAGAAGGATAAGAAGAAGGAGAAAAGGGAATTACGATCAAAACGTGTCATCTGTTCAGTTAGATTTTTTTTTTCCTCTCATTTAAGTCATGTCACATGTATAAAAATATATATATAATACTATTCTCTCCTTCTTCCAAATTATTTTCTCTCAGTTCATAAACTTACAAAGTGGCCAAAGCTTCAGGGTTCCCTGGTCCACCGGACCCCCGCCGCGAGGTGGGCTTTGGGGGTGGGTGGGTCGGTAAAATAATGTAGAAATAATAATTCCATTTGTTCCTCCCTGAAGATGTAGCTCAAGCTCCAGCCAAATCGAAGAGCATAATAAAGATAAAGATAAGAAGGGAATTGAAAAAGGTCAACCGAGAAAGATTAATTACTTAAATAAAGGAAAACAACACTCACACATATAGGACTCACACGCACTCAGTTTTTCCCTTCAGAATTTCCTAAGAAAAGGGCATGGAAGATTTAAAAAAAAGAAAAAACGTGTAGAATCTCAAGAGATAAACCATATATAGAAAAATAAAAATTAGCTTGAAACAAGGGAAAAGGCTATCATGGACAGAAAGAGTTGCTCACTACAATTAATTTAACAAAATGCCGCGCTGCCAGTGGCAAATGACCTGAAAAAAAAAAAGAAATATGTGTATAGACCCACTTCTTCCCACAAAGAAGAGTGGCATGCATTTCACGCCGCCCCAAAACAGAGGAAGGGTACAAAAAAAAAATGCTCGTCTTTCCACCTTCTGCATTTCCATGCGCTTTCTTTTCTCTCCCATATTTGATTATTTCAAGGACCCTTTTACTTTCCTTTTTTTTTTTCTTTTTTTTTCTTTTTTTTTTTTTTTTGCCCTGCGCGACGACCGCTAGCAGTCAAATTGATGAAAAGGAAGAGGCAACTTCACACGCTCGGATAGATATTTGTCCCCGCACCTGTTGTTCCACCCGCGTTTCTCAGCATCAAAAAGGCTCCAATACCAAAAAAACGGTGTTTAGTTTCGCACTCAATGACAAGAACTTACGGTTCACTTTTTTAACTTGGCTTTTAAACGGTTTACGTGCACCTTTGGCGGCGGGCGGGCCCCATAATACTCCACAAAAAGTATCAACCCTTCTTGTTCAGTAAAAGAAGAGAGATTACAAAAAAGGCGGGGAAAAAAAAAATATTTGGAAATATAAAAATTAAAGAATTATCACTCCAGCCAATACTAAAAAAAATAGCATAAATTAATAATTTTTTCTCTATTTAAATCAAAAAAATTTTTACTCACGAAAAAAAAGGGCTGAAAGCGCCATTGGGCCGCCCTCGCGCGAGGCGGAAAGGTGTGGGTAGAGTGGGTTTCAAAATCCACTTACTCGTCTTTTGGATCTGATCAAAGAAAAAGGATAGGAAAGAAAATTATTTAACCATAAGACAACAGACTGGCGACACAATTCACACCGCAAGCCCTCACAAATGGACGAGCCGCATCTTTCGCCAGACTGAAAAAAACAAAAACACCTATCAAAGAACTTAAAAAAAAAAAATATTTTGTCTCTCCAAAGCGCACCTTTCCTGAAATGTAATCGGCAACATGCTATGAACAACAGCCAGCTTACCAGAAAAACCTTCAGAAAACCTTCAGCTTCTGCCTGTGTTATTACTGCGAAGACGAGTTGCAAAAAATGATTCACCCAACAAGCAAATCAGCCCCATTTCTACATTACAACAAAAATGCGATTGAAACGAAGGCCCTTGCTAACAAAAATAGAAAAAAATCTTTGATAATTTATGATTTTTTTAAAAATTCGCTGATACTCGCTTCTTTTTTTTTTTTTCTTTAAAGACGGCAAACACCCTCCCCAACAAGGAACGCATCCTCAATGACACGAAGGCAACCCACCGTTAGTTCGGAAATAACGTTGTTCGTATCGCAAAAACCATATCAACGGTTAGCAAACTCATCGTCATTACTGTTTCAGCAAGT
>JASANV010001345.1:0-25580 GCA_030849715.1 Trypanosoma mega | reverse complement strand
TTCGTGCCATCAAAGAGAAAAAAATGAATCTTAACGGAGTTGCTTACAGCAATGAAGCTATTGTTACCAGTATTTTCTGCGATAACGAAATCCAAGTATCCAGGAGCACCTGACCCAACCACCGTAAAGTGCACGAAATTGTTGTCCGTGTCCACGGTGACGTCCCACTGAGGTACAATTCTATCAGTGTAGTATCCAGCCTTAAGTTTTCGTCCTTGTAAAGCATTCGCATTGGATACTTTACATGGGCAGTTAAGGTTCACTTCGTAAACAATCACATTCGGCGTGCAGTGTTCAATCTTGACAAGAGGTGTGTCCAGCATGGATGCGAGTATCTTTTGCGTCAAACGTGGGGCACCAAAGGGATTTGGTGTGTTGGCGGACGTATTAGCGGCATCAGCAAGTGTGATGGCATCGAAGGGAAACATGGTAACAAGTAGAAGGAGAGATGCCAGCGAAACAAATCCCCATACGATCCTCCCTCTGAACCACTTGCTCTCACTTGCATTCCGTTTATTTTCTTGCCGGGATACCTTCGCCATTTGTTGTGCCATTGTTTGAAGAAACGTTTCTTTGCTCTTTGTAGCCTTTTTCGTTACTTGATTTTATATTTAACAACTTGTTTCTAAAAAAAAACGTGTAAATACTTATAGATAGTCTTAGGAGTTATAGAAGTAATTAAGAATATAAAATCTAAAGGTGCTGATATACACAAACTCTTTAAAAGAACATAAAAAAATGTGCCTCAATTGAAGACTTTGTTCTCGACAGGACTTTGCTAATTTTTTTTTTCTGCCGTTAGTGCTCGTCAAAGTATAGAAAGGATGATGATAATAATGTACAGAGTATCAGAGAGAGAAATGAATAAACCACGAGGCGGTGAAAGATGCCGAATACGTGGAGGCGCAAGGCGTACAGAGACAAACGCGCATCTCTCGGACTCGCTGTCAATTAAAAAATCAAAGGGGGAATGACTTTTCCTCATTCGCGCGCACACTAGTAACTAATGTGCTACGTAAATCTTTTTTTGTAACTTGCCTCTGCATTAATTGGTGCCACATAAATAAACAGCGAGATGTAAAGCTTGTAAAAATTGTCAAGAATAACACTGCTATAACCTAAATCTATTTTTAAAAACCTTTTAAAAAACAACGGAATCTTTACACAAGTGAATCTGTCAATCAGTGAGAGCGGATAGGTTTACACAAATCTTCATCCGCACACGGAGTTGGAATGATGCTCCGCCGCGCCATGTGCACCTCTTGCTCTTCCTCAAGTTGTATGTAAATCACTTCACAGAGAAGCGTTTCCTCAAATGCGTCCCACATTTTAAACGCTCTTCTCAAATCATTCCTGAAAGCGAGGAGTGCACTTTGTTGTTGCTGTTTTGCCGTACTGTTTCAAAATATTTGGATGCAATCCCACTAACACATTGTTCCTTCGATTTCCATAGTGCACCACACTCTCTGGTATTTGCACAAAGTAAAAGGCACGCACAACGGGAGTGTGTGATGTGTGGGGTGGGTATAACGCATTCATTTGTATATGGAACATATTGGATTCATTAATAGAAGTCTGCAGAAGAAAGACGCTTCACACCATTATACGGATACGCTTTACTGTACCGCGTTCACACACAAGTCCCCATCATGGGACCCAGTCTTCACTCATTATTCCTGTTAGACGCTGTGGGCGGTTAAATGTGTTGATTGCCTCCAATTTCAGCGGCAACAGTGTGACACGTAAAAATAACCACATCCATAGCATGAAAACATCTGAACTCCAGCTCTTGCATTTCGCATACGAATATGTCCGCTATGCAATCCTTCTCTTCACGTGGTAAATTGGCAAAATTTGGTACCAATCTATTTTTGACTTCTTCTGTTAGAGGAGCACTTCTGTGCCTATTGAATGAAGCGAATCCTCGCCAACGAGTTTTGACGTCAAGGGGATCGAGGAAATCACAACCAATCACTTTGATGAGTTTGTTGTATTCACGTGGACTATCCCAAACCCAATCTATTTCTGAATAAAATGGTGCTACACAACGCAAAAACAACCAATCCAGAGAAAAAACAGCTCTTACGCGATCTTCAAACTCTTCATGGTTGAGGACATTGCGAGGAATCGGACCCACACAGTCTACACGTTTCTTCGTGACACGCCAAAACTCGCCCATTTCTTGAGGCTTTCCCTCAATGTGCTTCATCCACACGCACACACACATCGCCTCCAGTTCCCTCTTATTTGGACAACTCCAAAGTGTCTCATTATGCAAATTAATATTCTTACTAGTAGAAATAATTATAGTTGTTTGTTGAAGAAATATTAAGTTAATACCATTTTTATGTTAAAAAATCTCCTTAGAAGCTGATAATTGAAAAAATACGTCGAAAGCAGTGTGAGCGCAAAACGGAATTGACATCATTTTTGAGTAATCCACAACAATTCTGCTTTCATGTGGAAAAAAAAAAGAAAACACACACACATCGTTGCACTTCTGTTTTCGCATCCATCAAAAAGGAACATTTTGCTCTAATTTAATTATTTCATTGCAGTGATCTCATCTTTTTTTTTTTTTTTTGACGATACACAATTTTATTTATTTTGTAAAGATCACCTTTTTTTTTGTCTTCCGGATGCCTCAACTTTCCTCATATTTCCAGAATTATTTGGTGGACTTTAATGCAAACCCTTGTGATATCGGGGGTTAATGAAACGTGTCGTCTTTCTCAGGAGCTGCCGAAAAATGGCAGTGTTTGGGCGTACAATTCGATCAAGTCCCAGAAGAATATTGCAGGACTATTTTGGACACTAAATGACATGAAGCAAGGGATTCGTCGAACCTTTCCAGGACCTGTTTTTCCCTCTCTTTCTCTTTTTTATTTACTCCGAACACGCTACTAATTAACGGCCTCTGGCATTCTTAGAGAAACAGCTGAATGAAATGACTTCCTCTTAATTTTTTGTTTTTTAATTTGATAGAGCGTGAACTACATTTGTTCTGTGGATTCACAAATATCCATAAAGAGTTATTACTATGCATTGATGTTAATGTTTATTTAATTTTTACTCGTTTTTAGTAACCTGCAAAGTTCAAGTATTTTTATATTAGCCGAAAAATATAGTCTCCAAAAACACAAACCAAAAACCTCCTAAAGTTGCAAAAACCAATAGAAAACACAATAGCAATGAAAGAGGTGCCAATCTCCAATGGTTATTTACCTGGATATGATAACTTTTTTGTGTCCCCTTATTCCTCACTTATATTATTTTTTGAGTCTGCCGAGAAAAGATGAAAAAGAATAATAGCAAAAAAAAAGTAAAAGTAGAAACGAGGTAACAACAGCAACAACAAAAAAAACGAATAGAAAAATAGAGTAACCCAAAAACAGTAGAGATAATTGTAAACACCCAAAACCAAAAAAAAAAAAAGAGACGAATTTGCACTTGAATACTTCTTTTTCTTCTTCTCTGCAAAATTTGTGTTCTTTAATTTTGTCGGTGAAAATCACGCTTTACTTTTTCTTTGTTTATTCGATAATGAAAGTCCATCATGCCCATTATCTTATCTTCTCTGTATTTACCACCTCTCGCACAACTTATTGCACACACGATTAAAGGTTGACACACCGCGCTGTGCTGTCAAATTATATTTTTTCTCGATTTACAAAATCCCATTTGTGTGCTCACAGTGCATTGATGTACTTCCGCACAGAATGAGTTTTCCCAGTGGATTATTTTTCCATCAATCTCAGTTTTGAAACCATAAACATCCATCCAGCTATCCCAGCAGCGTATACTGCCGCGTGGAAAAACTTCACAGCAAAGCATCTACTCCCCAAAAAATAGAAAGGCGGTGCTCCAATCATATTGCATAGAGAGTGTGTTAGCGTTGTGGCCAACACATTGCGTTGGCATATCTTCGTGTAATAGTAACCACTCAGCAAACCATAGGCGATGGTACACCCATACAGTGGTAGGAGCCTCATTGCGGCTCGCTTCCAAGAGGAACGTATCTTTTCCCTTTCCTCTGCTGTTTCTGATGCCGTGCGGTACTCCTCCACAACGATTTGGAATATGTGATGTGAATGTGACATTGCAAAGATAAGAGACGATATCAAAACCGCCGACCCGTTTGAACGTCGCCGCAGTATTTGGAGAAGTAGAGCTCTAAAAAAAAGTTCCTCACCAAAGGGACATATGACAATGTTTCGAAGAATCAAAATAGGTGACTCCGTGAAGGTGTCCCATAATCGACAACCTTCAAAAATAGGGCCAGAAAAAAGTGTCAATGTTGCCATGCCACTCGTCGCTATAACAGCAAGAGATTTGGTTAGAGTGGATTCGGGGAAAAATAGACAACTTATAATGGCGCTACCACGGAACGGCATGGAGGATTCACTCCGCAAGAGATACTCCAGAAGCACCACACTAAAACTCGTAAAACCAATAAAGGATACTAACCGTCGTTTGAGAATGTGCGGGTCGTCTCGATGTACAAGATGGGGTCCATCGCATGAGGCTTTTTTTAAGTCTCTGATACACAGAAGCGCAAATGCACGTTCCTTAGGCCACGCAAAGAAGGTTGCAATGAATCCAGCGCTAAGAAGCGAACAAGCAGCAATATCCATGATCAAGAGAGGCACCTACTTTGACTCTTTCTTCCTTTTATACATATATCTATATATCTATGCGTGTGTGTGTGTGTGTATTCAATTGCTGATATTCATTTTTATTTTGAGAAACAGAGTTACAGGGTTCGTTAAATTGAGCAAAAAAAATGAATGAGAACTAAGATTGATAAGAGAGAGAGAGAGGCCGAGACACACTTTTTAGAAAACAGATTTCCTCTTTTTCTTTACCTGGTCTTTTTTTTTTTTACTTATATATATATATATATATATATATATATATCAACAAAGAAATAAATAGTGAAATACATTCATATATTCTCTATATTTGTTAACGATGTGACGTTTTCGGCTATTTAATTCTTGTTGAATTCTTAAATCTCGGCATATATTCCTCGCATACCTAGGTTGTCTACTGAGAAATTTGATTCGCAGACGGATGTGAATATATATGGACCAAGCAAATAAACACACAAATCAAAAAAAAAAAAAGAGCCGCACTATTCCCTTTTCTTATCATTCAACGTATCATTTTCTTCGTGCACGAGGCAAACCACTTCCTCCGAGTGGTTTTTGAAATGACTGGGTGCTTTGACAGACTTACCACATTTGCCCCCTTCATCCTCCTTTATCTGTTCCCCATCGACATTATCACTATCTACAACATCATCCACATCATCGTTATCGAAGTCGTAGTTGTCATGAATTGGCTCCCTATTGCGCAAGCTTCTTTTGGCCCACCACGGCAACACCACAGACAGCAAAGCAAACACAACGAAAAGGATTGCAAAAACGAGATACTCTGTTTGTCGTGGAGTCTCCTCCAATGGCAAATCTTGTACAAAGCACGACAGCAGCGGCGAACTCCGTGAAAGGTGCGTCACAACGTTATCCTTCTCTAACCAAAGCACGTGCCATTTTTCCAGTTGAGATGCCTCCAGAGCCCGCTGCACCACCTCCAAGGTGTTGGAGGAAAGCAACGAAAGGGACACCGTTTGTTCCTCCGCGTTGTCGGGTGTGGATGAGGCCTCGGTACACTGAAAGAGGCGTTCCGTGAGGGCGCTGTTGGCGATGAGTGCGCCAAGAGCGTCCTCGAGATCCGCTGTAGGGGTGTGGGGGTCCTCTCGTTGCACGTCGGCAAACATCACTTCAGCGTGAAACTCGCGATTAATCATTTCACACGGGGAGGACCACACCACACGGTTGGCATTCGTGTTGAGTATCTTTGCCAGCTTCCATGGCAGCGCGGCGCATAACTCTTGATAGGGAAAGGAGAATTGGAAACGGTTACTCCCATTTCGTGGAATGATTGGTTGGGGTGTGGGGTGTGGGGGAGTGGCGTTCGCGCGCACATCGACGGCCCCAATCACCTCACGTAGCACAGTCTCCGAAAGTGAACCAAAGTAATAGGAGAGATCACCAGCGGTGAAGTAGTTTGCCTTCTCGCTATTACATAATTTATTTGTAAATGTGAAGCAGGTTTGGTTACTTTCCGATGTATTTGATAAAATGCGTGCGTCACAAATACCATAGAAAGTTAAAATATTTTGCATTGGATTGTAATTTTGAATGGAATTGAAACAAAACCCTACTGGCGTTGCAATTGCGGTTCCAGCAAGAAAGATCACTAAAACTAAGATTCCTTTAATCATTATTAACACGGCTTCTTCACGTTTCCCTTACCCTCTTTTTCTTTTGCTTCCTTTCCTTTGCTTCCGTGCTGTTAACAACGCACTCACACCGCAACCACATGAATGGAACAAACAAACGACAAAAAAAAAAGGATGAAAAGTAATGAAAAGAAGTTCTAAAATGTAAAGCAACAACAAAAACAAAAATAATGATAACACCACCCCCTCCCTCCCTCCACAGACACACACACACAAAAAAAGAAAGTAACGAAGAAAAATAATGATAGAAAACACGCAAACGTTCTAAAAATACTTTCTTTCAAAAAAAAAAAAAGACACGGAATAGAGTATCTTTCTCTTTTTGTCCATTCCTGCACCTTAACTCTCACTTTCCCACCCATTTCTGATGCGGTGTCTTACATGACTTCCTCCCCTAATGCCAAAGCGACGCGAAAGACCCCCGCCTCATCAGTCTCCACCATCATTTGCTGAAAGCATGCGGCTGTGTTGAGAGGCCGTTCGGCCATACACGTTGCCCGCATTCGCATCTCCACCGTTTGTTGTTCGTTTCCCGTAAAGAGTTGTACCAAACCACCGCGACGCCACACACCCCATGAGAGTTCCGCCCGTCGGAGTGTGAGACCCCCGGCGTCCTCCTGTGATTCCGTCGGGGATGCGAGGACGGCAACCAACTCGACCAGTGTGTTACACAAACAGCGCTTTGGCACACCCCTTGCCTCCGCCGTGTTGTCCCCCTCGACAGTGCTGAGTGTGACGTCGGGGGTTGGGGTCGAGTTGGGTGTCAACGCCCGACCTAATAAGCGCTCCAGACTCAGCGCCGCACAAAGACACGTCTCGATTTCACCAATTTGGCGAATCGAAGTCGCATACGTCGTGCGTAGATTTTCCACATCCATAAAAGCCGCATCAGCCCCTACAATAGAGAGAAGCGGGGCGACTGTTTTAATGCTATTGGCAATGTGTGCACTCCTCTCTAGCGCATACGTGGCCATGGCGGGATTGTTACCAAAACAGCGGTGTGATAACATGCGATGGAGTCCATTGCTGAGGTTCGCATGAATGGTTTCGAGTAGCAATGCATGCGTGGCGAGGTCACGCTCCATCCAAAGCAAAATCAGACGCGCTTGTTCGTGGGCGACAAAGGAGTGGGCAAGGATTTCCTCCGGCGAGCGTGGGGTTGCTTGGGCCCAAAGCGTCCACCACACATTAGCGGAACCGTCACGGGAGTGACGCCGCATTCGCTCAGAGAGGTACGCATCCTCATCCTCATCCTCATCCTCATTATCGTCCATGTTATTCGTAGTATTATTGAGATCCGCAACAGGTGCACCAACACTGGTGCTTTTGTCACTTTTACCAAAACTAGAGGATTTTGCACGCGTGCTTTTTTGGCGTCCAGCCTGTGGGTGAATAAAGTCACGGGGACTGTGCCATTGTACAAAGTCAGGAAATCGCACCACCCGTCCCTTGTGTGCCTCATTGGCGTAAAGAAAGGCACACATGTCATTAAGAAGTCCATCGCTTTGTGCCCACGCACGCGTACTCTGCGACACCGCTGCTGTCCCCAAATTCTGAAGTACTTCTGCTTTCTGCAGTAACATGTCCGTCGTACACGGGGGTTGTGGAACCGCCTGAGGCTCCATTAGCGGCTCACCGTTTGTGATAAGTCGCTTCTCTGTAGATTCTACAGCCTTATCCGACTTTGCTCCTAGTAAGGTTTGATTGGCAGCAGTACATGTGCTATGGCTTCCACCCATGTTTTGTGATATGGCAAATTCGGAATCATCTTCCCAGCCATTCACCCCATATCCCGGGGTAACATGATCGCCTCTTTCATACAGCATTCGACGAGCGCAATATGAGAGTAATTGCAATTTCTGAAGTATAAGTGGAAGACTGTGATCAATTTCGTCCACAGCGGGCATTCCAATTGACTCAATGAGTAATTGCAACGAGTGTCGACGTTCCCCTCGTCCTTCCAAGAGTTCTTTTAAACGTTGTACCACAGATACCCACAACGCCTGAACATCCTGTGCAACCTCCAGTCGTGTGGCGCAGATGTAGGAAAAACGACAGAGAAGAGAACTAGGAAAGTAAACATAGCGTATATCCACATCTGCTCCTGTAAGTTTGGACCCATTATAGTGTTCTACAAGACGGTCTAGTAGCGCTCGCTGTCCAGGGAGGCTCAATACGTGACTATTCACAATTTCATCCGCCAAGTTCGGCAATTCCACGTGTTTCCCTCTACCATGTAAGCTCTCGTCATGGGTAGACAAGTATTCCATTACCATGTAGGCGTACTCCGAAACGGTTTCAGATGCCGTATGACTTAACTCACACTCCTTCTTTGGAATTGCTTCGGCATGAATGCTACACATGCGCTGTAGCTCGACGGATTCAGAGGCAAAAGGATCTAAACTTGAACTACGTTTCCCATCCTCATGGACCTGTGTATCGTGCAATTTACTCCAGAGAAATGTAAAGCGAATCCCTTGTAGTGGTCCAGTGCCTGTTCCAAACGGAAAGGTCGTCGGACCCGCACTAAGAAGCATCGTTTCATTTTCAATTTCCAATATAGTGCGCCAAGTGAGTGTGGCCTCACGCGGTTGCCCTAACGCATCCATACGAGCGTCTGTTTGACTTAATGGAAATCGTCGTGGCACCCGTAGACGATACGTACGCTGTAACGAGACACAAATACCATCAAACACATCCGTCAACACACGACTATGAGGACCAACTTGTAGCTGAAACATATCCAAATAGTCCCCCACACATCGACACCACTCCGGTGGTTTCGGATAGGCAGTACAGTGAAATCGCGTTCGAAACACGGAATGCGCCAAACAATCCCGAAACGAACCCTCCACTTGCCCCCCTCTT
This sequence comes from Trypanosoma mega, assembly GCA_030849715.1. Classification (NCBI taxonomy): domain Eukaryota; phylum Euglenozoa; class Kinetoplastea; order Trypanosomatida; family Trypanosomatidae; genus Trypanosoma; species Trypanosoma mega. The sequence goes on along the minus strand of JASANV010001345.1, from coordinate 16,408 downwards.
CCATCCCCTTGTGTGGGAGGGGCGACACCGGTAAAGGCGAGTTGGTAATGATCCCCCACCGCCACCAGACACGGTGCTGTGCCTGTGGGGTAGAAAAACGGGGATGGGAGGGGCGATGGGTCTGTCCCAACGCGAAGCGACAGTCGACCCCCCCGACTCGCCGCCCCCACAGCTGTGGTGAGGAGCGAAAGATAATACGACGACTCCGTTGCACCATATGTGCCCGCCGCGGCCGTCCCACGCGCGAGGAAAAACAACGGAAGCGCAAAGAGACGCCAAACGGGGTGTGGCGCATCGTGGAGGTGAATCTCCACCGCCACACCATCCTCGCCATGGCGGCCGACACGAAAGGTACGCCCAAACACCGCACGCTCCCCATTTCCCGCCAACGGCAACGAAGCGGAGTCGACGTTGGAGGAGTGGAGGTAGGGACGGAGGGCGGGTTGGGTGCGGAATTCCTCCAGGATGTACCGCTCCACCTCGGCCACCGTCTCCTCAAAGAAGGTGTTGCACGAGTAGTCCTCAATTTCGAGGGGAATTTCCTCCTCCTCCGCTTCTACAACCCCGCGTGGGGCTATCATGGGTGCCGCAGCTGATGTGGACATGGAGAAACCCACACGACCAATGGCGGAGGATATTACTGTTTCTACTCGTTTCTCCTTTACTTTTTTTTTTTTTGATTTGTTGTTCACTCTCTTTACTCCAATGGACTGAATATTGCTTTGCTGTTTTTTTTTTCCTTTTGTTGTTCCTCTCTATTTCCCAGCAAGGCGTCTGTTTTTTTCTTCAGATTGGTAGGAACTTCAATGTTTCACACATGTAGATGTATATTTTTATTTATCACAAAAACCAAAAAAAAAAAGGGAAGAGGGTGAGAGAAAGGAAAGGAAAACCACAGTAAATAATTATATACTTTTTGTAATTATCTCGAAAATCCAAACGTCATAAACATACGCACGTATATGTAAAATTATAAACATATAACAACGTGTAAGTATTTGTTCACGTACGGAATCAAGGTGAGGAGGGGAAGAGGTGATAAAGGAAAAAATATGAAAGTCAGCAATGAAAAAAAAATATATGAATATGTACATATATATATATATATATAAATATACAAACGAAAAGAAAGACTATTACTCGCTCAAAATTACCCCCCTTTCATCCCAATTACACACAAAAACAGCCATAAAGAAACCCACACTGTCCTCATAAACCGAGTCATACTCTTCCCGTGGCATAAATCGCAACACCATTAATGGACTCTCCGACTCCTTCACTTCTTTACTCGTCATCACATGCTCCTCATTCCAACGCTGTGCGGCGTGAATTTCCTCTTCCAGTAAAAAACGACGCCCCCCACAATTCGTCACACTTAACGCACAAAGTCGTTTCTCCTCCACCGTTTCTGCCCGTGCGAGACGCACTTGTGGAAACGTCTGCAACGCCCACAACACATTCGCCTCATTCTCATCCAATGTGATGGTGCATGTACTGTACACCAACACGGAGGACCGATCGCGTCGAAGCATACGCACACATGTGTCAAACAGTTTCCGCTGATAATCCGCCGCGTCGTGAATGTGCTTTGGGGTCATTGTGTGTGTGCACAGTTTGGGCCGCAGTCCTAAACCACTACAGGGCGGATCGAGGAGAATCCCATCAAACACCGTTTCCCCTTTATAGCGTCCGTCCTGTTGGAGTTTGTTCACATCCCCACCAAATGGGTACACCACATCGGTTATAAAGTCCACCCCAAAGTGATGCTCGAGGAGTTGGATCATCTTTGTAAACCGTGTTCGACTCCGCTCACAGCAGGTGAGTTGCCGGAGTGTATGCCCTCTGCTCAACAGAAGGGAGAGGAGGAGACTCGCTTTGCCGCCCGGTGCGGCGCAGGCGTCGAGAAGGGTGAGAGGGACATCGGAACGCAATCGCTGCACAAGCGCACCGACAGCGGCCATGCTTGAGTAATTCTGTAAAAATATCTCCTCCTCGACTGACGCTGCATGTTCGCACTCCATGGCATGACTGTGGTTTATGTTTGAATGGCGCAGCATTTGCACAATTTGAGATTTAGGGATTTGTTCCTTTGGTGTCCACCTCACGTGCACCGCCGTTCCATCGTTCCCGTGTTGCAACAGTGTGCGCCGATCCATACACGCGACCCCTTCACCCACACACAGCCGCAATCCATCTCTACCCAAATACCCCACTTGCACAATCGTCCCAACGGAAACGGAGCCGATGACAGAACGCACACCCGGACGGAACACATCACTCCCACGCAGAACGGCCTCCGCGCAGCCCACATCCACCATCACCAACGGCCCCATCACCATCGCATCCAGCACGGAATTGGTGGGAGGAGTTGTCATGTCGTGCGCTTCGCATTCCATGGGATTCATCACACTTTGTGGAACAATAGCGAGACAGTGTGGCATTCCCCAATCCTCCAAAATACACGCGTGACATGTGTGGGTATGAATGGACTTCAACTCGAACGGACGCAACGTGCCAACGCGTCGAATATTTGTGGTGCATGGCGGAAGGGCGAAAAGGGAAAGGTATGACATGTCAAGACCTAATGGGGTGAGCACAGTGGTTGAAATGTATGCCATCGTTTCGGGGATGGCATAGGTATAGGTTTCCTTCGCGTAACATGAAAGGGATTGAACCCTTTCCGCGCAAAGAACCATTTTTTAAATGAGTTTTTTTTTTTTTTTTGTATTTCCTCTTTCCTCCTATTGGGTGTCTTTCTCTTTATCGAATACGAAAAGAAACGTCCACAGGAAAAAGAAAAATAAGCATAACAACAGCAAGAAAAAGAAAACAAACAAGAAAAAAGAAAGAGAGAGAGAAAAAAAAAATACAAAGTGATGAAACAAAACAAAACAAAACAATAATAACAACAACACATATACACATGACAACGAAGTCACATGTCCATGAAAGAGGGACAAAAAGTAATTCTGACGCATGAAAAAGTATGTGTCCCTCTCTCTCTCTTTCTATTCATATATATATATATATATATATATGTTCCTAGAGCAGTGCAGAAGATATTGAAAAACAGAAACACAAATGAATAAAAGTTTCTTCAAAAATATATTTGGAAAAAAGGGGCAAGTATGAGGTTAGACACACACGACCAAGGAGAATGTATCTTTTCATCCCTTTTCCATTGTTCATTCGTTTATCCATTTCTATGGGTAAAATCCACGCACTGCCGCTGGCTCGTAGCGCTGCGTTTCTGCACAGAGAAAGTATTGTCGCACTTCCCCCTCCCCCATCCTCGTTGGGGGCGACAAATCCACCCGTCCACTGCCATCCTTTCGTTTGCGACTGCCGCGGTGACTTTGTTGGTCGCCTGAAACATATGAATGGTTCGGACTACTCCGCTCGGGGGTGATGTGCTCTCCGGCCACATGAGGAGCCCTACGCGTTGCTTTCGCTCCGATTGCGACGGGGTGTATTCCATGTGTGGTGTCATCGACGAGAAGTGTGCTGCTTCGGTTTGTCACACTACTCGTACTCAAATGCCCGAGCGCGGAGAGGATGGAATCATCCGATTGCCGTATCGCACGTGATGTGCTCTCTGGCCGTTGCTCTTGTTTCCGCTGTGGTGGTTGTGGTTGTGGTTGTGGTTGGGCCTTTGCTGCTCTGTGCCATCCCTCCTCAGGGGCGGGAGAGCCCATAGCGAGGCGCATCTCCGATGGAAAGCTGCGCCGCTCGGGGGTGAGTGTGGAGTGCGTGTTGGTCGTCGTTCCTGTCGGTGTGTGGGCGACACACTCCGCCCCATTCGCCTCCTGCGGCGCGAACCTCTCCGCGGCCTCCGCAAACCGCATGGCACACGTCATGAGCGGGGAGTTCCGTTGTGGTTCGGGCTGTAGCTGTTGAACGGCGTTCGCCATATACATCACCACCGCCTCTCCCATCAAATCTAACAGACGAGCAAAGCGACGCGTCTCGAGGTGTCGCGTGAGGTGTGACAACTCCGCTGCCATGGCGGCGCCAATGTGTGTGAAACCGTCCGTCGTGCAAAGAACCTCCGCGATTTGCCAATACGCGGCGGCGGACTCTTTGGAGGCAATGAGGATTTCCGGCGCGGCACGCAACACGTGTCGGGCACAGTAGGTGTTGAGGCCGCCTTGTAACATGGGCGGAAGGGACGTGTCGTGCGCGGCCATCCAACGAATGGGGTCTTCGTATTGCACAATGAAGGCATCGGCCACACGACGGCATACGGCGTCGTCCCGCACAATGTCCCCGTGAATGAGATCCATAAGAAGCTCAAGGACTTGAAGGGTTTGATGGCGTCGCTCAGGATCCATCTCTATGGACTCCTGCATACCACACACACAAGACTGAAAAAAAAAAAACACACAGTTTGAGTAGTAACAATAGATAGAAATTTATCTACTGTAGAAGATACCGTTACTATCTCCACTTCACTTGTTGCTGCACACCTTCGTCCCTTCTAATCTAATCCCGAAAGCCACAAAAGTGAGCCTCCAAAGAAGATGAACTCACGCAAAGCAAAGGAAAAAGTGAAAAAAAAGGAGGAAGAAAAATATTTTTTATTATTACTTTCTTTTCTATTCATCTAAAGAGTACAAATAAGTAAATAAAAAACGTGTATGAAGAGCCATGTTCCACATGTCTACTTCTTTTTCAAGACGTGCACTTTGTAAAAATGTGTATCTTCATCGAATGCGCACACATTCACACACAATGTCCCCTTCACTTCCTCCAAAGCGGATTCGATTTCCTTACAAGCAGAAAAAGGGAAAAAAAAAACAATAAAATATTTTTTTTTGTTTTTTCTAAATACCTTTCTTCATTAGAGTCGCTCTACTGCACGTGCGGCTTGTGCGGTAATAACTTTCCCATACCACGTCGCCCCCCAAAGCGCGATCTGTTCCCCAAAGGAACCCTTTTCAAACCGATCAAACGGCCGCACCGCGTAGCAAAGCCGAAACACCACCTCTCGCCCCACCTCCCCCTCATCCGCGCAAAGCGAGACCCCCATACTCTCCCAATCCCCGCGCAAAACCGCCTCCGCGTTTCCCTTTTCTAATGGAAGAACTTCCCACACACCCCAAAGCGTCTCCATTTGTGTTCGTGACGTTTGTGGAGTCATGTCCACCTCCCGCACCGCACGCAACGCGTTGGGTCGAATGGATTGCCAACACATCCACACATCCGACACGCGCCAACGCGCTGTAAAGGCGGAGACCATAAATTCCATTCGCATCCATCGACTTTGACAGAGCGCATGGATTGCCCACATGGCGGCCATTTCGGGGTGTTGCGTGATGCCCTGACGCGCCGCAACGGATGGGGCCGTGCAGTGTGTCGCAAATGCGCACAGTAAACACGACGGACCGCCGCGTTTGGTTTCCTCCGTCAATGCGAAACCAAACGGGGAGTGTAAAATGGGATCCGTCACAATCACACCTCGAGAGGTGTGCATTACCCATCCGCCAAAGAGGAGAGGGAGGGAACAGGCGGCCACTCCAACCCCTCGAAGCATTTGGAGAATGGAATGACACGAAGAAATAATAATAATAATAATAATAATAATAAAAAGACAACAAGAAACACACACAAAGCGAAAGGGAGAGGGGAAAGGTATGGAAGAAATAAAAACAAACAGACAAATAAAGCGTTTGTTTCTTCAGTCACCTTCAATAGAAGCGATAGGAATGACAATGATGGTTTTGTTTGTGGTGTATCTTGTCTGGAGTTTTTATGTGTGCTATTCCTCGTCCTTGTATAGACACATACGAACAAAAAGAAAAACAAAAAACAAAAAAAGAAGAATTCAAACTAAAACAAAAACAAAAAAACAACAACATCACATTGCATGCTACGATCAATAAACGTCGTTAAAACTCACAAAATCGTGTACCAAGTGGAATAGACAAATTCATTATATATATATATATATATATGAAAAAGAAAAGGGCTATCATATTAAGAATGATGCAGTGTACAAGTACTACGCCAAAATAATTTCTTTTGTTGCTCTTTCTAAATTCTCATTTCCGCATCCGTTGAAGCACAATGCCTTTCTTTATTTTTCCATAAGCGGTGTACGCCCCATTTTCTATACGTTGGTTGGTAAATGCACACACGTACAGATGTTTGGATACAAATATATACCTATTTTTGCAAAAAAAAAAATCGCATTGAATTCTTTTTTTCTTTTTTATTACGGCGTATCAGCAAGAATGGGCTTGAAAATTCAAGATAACTAAAAATATACACACAAAAGACATTCACTCCGACTCATTTGCGGGGGGAAGCAAAGATAAAAAATATCTTCTTCGTAGTCGGAAGAGAGGAATGGCAAAGCTACTTTTGACTTCTTCACATTATTTTATTTTTTGGATTCCTTTTTTTCTTTTTTTACTTTTCGTTTTCGTGAATGGGAGGTCCCGAAACACACCACGAAGGTAAAATAAAACAACAATATCCTCTGCGAGTTTCCATTCCGTTTTCCTAAAATAATGAAAAGCTTACACACAAACATATCCATGTACGGGGAGGGGAGGGTGTGTGTGCGAAGCAAACAAACAAACAAACAAAACAGTAACAAAGAAATAAAAAAGATAAAACATTCACATTTCTTTTCCCACATTTCATTTTTCTTTTCTTTTCCCCTTTTCATCCGTTTTCCATTACATGAAATACCTTCTCAAAGCGGAGATCATTTATTCGTTTTCGTTTTTTTTTTTTTTTTTTTGCGTCTTCTTTTCAAAAAAAAAAAAAAAGTGTCTTGTCTTTACCTTTTTCTTTTCTCTTTGTTTTGTTCTTTAAGTACCATTTCCTTTACTTCTCATACACAATTTTAACATAATCCGTTTGCGTCCCACGTTCCACCATTCGTTGCCCTCCTCCTCCTCCTCCTCTCACTCCTCGACTCGCCCCGGCGGAGAGCACGCGTCGCCCCTTTTGTTTTTGGTATTGCAACATCAACGGCACCTCCACCAATGGGGAGTGCGGCAACGGCGCCTCCTCCCCATCCGCAGTGCCGACCGTTCCATTCCCCTCCACCCCTTCCTGAGGCGTTGCGCTCGCACTGTTCCGCCTCGGCACACGCCAATCGACCTGAAACGAACGTCTATAGTCCTCCCCGCGCCGTCCCGTTGTGGTTGTCGGGTTTACCGCGGAGGAGGAGGAGGAGGAGCGTGTTTGAATACGTGTGGTGGGGGCGGTGGTGCTTGCGGGGCGCCGCGTCGTGGTTGCGGTGTCTCCCGTTTGGAGAATATCGGAGTGCACGTTCGCCTGTTCAAAGCTGTGGAGTATGGTCTGCGCCACGGTGGAGTGCAGCACCTCATGACATGTGGGTCGCTTTGACGGGTCACGATGGAGCATGGCGCGAATTAACTCCACCATTTCCGGTGGGCGGTAATACGGCGCGCGCCGCTCCACCTCCAACACGACCTCCCCACTCGGTAACATCGTTGGGAGGGTGCCATCACAGGAGAGGTAGTGTAGAATCATCCCAAGCGACCACACATCGGCGGCCTTGGTGTGTTTGTGTAGGTAGGCCCCATCTATGGTCGGGTCCTGCTCAAAGAGTTCGGGTGCCATGTACTCCAACGTCCCTGTTCCCCCGGTGCGTTCGTAGGAGAGTTCGTTGAGGAGGGCGGCGGTGCCGAAATCGCTGACCAGCACCCGCGGTGGTTTCTCGCGCGGACCAGTGAGGAGTAAATTCTGTGGTTTCAAATCGCGATGGAGAATATTCTTTTGGTGGAGGTGGCCCGTCCCGGAGACGGCGCTGAGGAAGAAGTACCAAACCGCAATCGTCGGTAACGCCGTACCGTGACGCTCCAGGTACGCATCCAATGAACCCTCCGAGGCGTACTCCATTAAAATAAATAAACAACGCACAGGTGGACCAAAGTCAGCAATCTGTGCAATATCAACCCAACTATGATTGTATTCCACCACATTAGGATGTCGCTTGACCTCCTCGAGGATACGAACCTCACCAAGCACACGCTGTAAGTATTCCGAGTTATCCCCGACAGGAATTTTCTTTAACGCAAAGTAACCCAGCGAGACACTTTCCATCACATGCTGACAGAGGTAGACACCCCCAAAGGTACCGTTACCTAATTTTTGAATTTCCCTAAAGTAGCATCGGTAGTACCCGTTGGATTCACTCAAGCGATCCGCAAGTGGAGGATCTGACACACTCGCCTCCGTCTTCGCCTCCGCCTCACCGCCTTTTTCCTCACTCTTATTGTTTTCATGTCGCCTTTTCCACACTTTACGCCGCAGTTGTGACGCCCGGTGTATGTGTTGTTGTTGTGAGGAGGGACTATCACATATCGTCAGTGTTGTTGGTAGCAGCGCTCTAAAGTATTGCGGCGTAAAGCGTCGTTCTCCAAATACCTGGGTATCGCCTCCCTCCGCCTCCTGAAGTGGCCTGTGACATGTTGGACAGACATTTGGTACAGTTAACATTCCATGCACTTGCGGTGAGTAGCGTCCATCCATCGGCCGCTGCGGTCGTGTTAGTTGAAGTTCCTGTGACGCCGGTATAATCGCTAATTCACCTCCAAGCGAACGCACAGGGGGCGGCTCAAGGGCCCGATGCGGGTTTACCTCAAGGAAAACATGGGAGGGGGAGAAGGCAGCGCGGGGACTACTGCCACGACTGTTACTCGTGTTCACAAGAGAAAGATGGGGCAAACACACATCATCCATCTTGGAAAAAAAAAAAGGAGAAGAAAGTAAATAAATAAGTATAAATAAATAAATAAATAAGAAGGGAAACAGGAGCGGCTTCACAACAAATAAGTCTCCGCTCCGCTCCGCTTCGTTTCTTTTTTTTTTCTTTGATTTTTTTTTTTGCTAATATTTTGTAACCCTGCCTTTAATCGCAGTGACTGTGGGGCTTTAGACAAATTATGCGATTTAAAAAAAAGACGAGAAAAAAAAAAGGAAATAATATAGCAAAAAGACAAACAATAAATCATCACTGATGTATATGTACATTTGAGTTAAACACTGAAAAAGAGTAAACCAACTGGTAATAAGAAAACAAAATGTATAGACTTTTATTTATTTATTTATGATATATATATATATATATTTCTTCGCTCGATTTTCCTTTTTTGGTGTTGTTGTTGTTCACATGCAAACCACTGTATGTGCTTGAGAGATTATAATCAGCACAGAACGAAGGCGTAACTTACAAAAAAGTAGAGAAGCTGAAATGAATGCACTCAACTTTCATTATATGATTCACTTGCTATGCCATTTGCCTTAAAGTGTGTTGCGAGTTGTTCCATAGCCTTGGCTAATGCGGTCATACCCGCAAAAAACTGCACCGTTCGCGCCTCCAAACCATACGGACAGCCCTCCAACCCATCCTCTTCCTCTCCATTATTCACTGCACCACGAGACGTTTCCTCGTGCTGCTCTTGCCTGTTCGCATTCCGTGTGTTATCGCATTCCTCCTCTTGTCTAAATTGTTCCGCTAATGCGAGGGGTAAAATCTTCCCAATACGTCGATGCCTTTCTTGCCGAATACCACCCATTGGGTCCTCCATTGGTGCCTCCTCGACGGAGCGCATTGCCTCCACCGTATCACTGCACTCAAAGACGCGAGCAATGATCCATTCGTCTGTGTCCTCCACATAAACAAGACACCGCCGCACACGAAACCGTTCCCCCCTACCTTGTTGCAAGACCCACTGCACCTTTTCATTCGTCTCCGCCTCTGAGCGCCACTGCATGGCGAATCCGACAACCACACAGGAAAAGGAATATGGTGGTAATCCCGACAGCAGAGATTGAAGCGCCTCCCTTTCTGCCTCAAAGCACAAACGCAGACGCGGGTCACAACAAGTACCGTAAAGTTTCGCCGCCGGAAGAACTGCGGCGCTATGTGTCAAGATGGATCCCTCTTCAAAGGTCTCCGTCAACTCCGCCGGGGCATCCTCACCAAAGAGAAAAGGCGTGGGCAGGAATATCCACGATTCCTCCTGCACGCGCACGGTTCTTAATGTATTCATCGGGGCCAATGAGTTGGTTTGCTCTTCCTTTAGCATGCGCACATGGCAGGCGAGAAGAAAACGCGCGAAAATCACTTCGGCAGACTCCAAGCTCCTCGATTCCCCCGCAATGGAGTCTGTTTCCATTTTTGGAGGATTATAGGTGGCTAATGGGGCAAATTGCTCACATACCGCACAATACACCACAGCAATCGGACACCGCGCTGTGCCGACGGATGCAATAAAACAAACATGACGTCCTTCCGCCTCTGCAAGACGCTCTAACTCAGATGGTGGAACAATAATATTATCATCTTTTTCCATTTCACTGTCTTCGTCGAGCAGCGCAATGAGGGCGTCTCGCTTTTGCATATGATCGGTGCTATGGGAGATGAACGTATCCCGCATTTCGGAAAAAAGAAGAGTGGTTGCTGCCGCAGTGCCGCCTTGGCGGAGACAAAACAGACAGTGTATGTGTGGTGGCGCATGCAATTGACAACCATCACCACACACAATGGATGGTAAAGACTCCGGCCGGCGTATCGCACAAAGCGCCTCTTCGCGGACTAAATGAACACAACACCTCGGTGTGCCGCTTGTGTGGCTTTCTAGATCGGTGGGTAGATTGAAACAAAAGGTGGAGTCGGCGATGTTTAGGCGTTCACCAAAAGTCAATGCTAGTTTAACAAATTGTTGAACAGTGAGACCCATCTCTGGCGGCGGGGGTGGGGAATCGAGAAGGCCGAACACATCCAAATCCTCCAAAGTTTTGGGCATTTTCTTTATTGCCTTATTTTATACTTTTTTTTGTGAATATTTCGGTCTCAATTCTCTCTCCCCCAACACACAAAAAGAGGTAATTTTCTACGTCCGCGAACTTATCAACGACAATCACACTAAGAAGTAAGGAAATAAAAAAAAAAACCTCTAAAAGGCAAAGGTGACTTCGTATAAATACACATATGTATTCAAACAGATAAATACGTGGGAATCAGTTTTTTAAAAGTGAAAGTTTGAACTCATGGAGGAAAAAACGGAAATTATCACCCAGACATCATATCACTATTAGGAATTATCATTAAATTCATCATTACTGCTCGTTAAAGAAAAAAAAAAAGAAATCGCACCTCACCTGGTAAGCAAGGAAGAAAACATATAAAAAAACAAAAACAAACAAGGATACTTTCTCCTTCTCAAGCATCCGACACATTTCCATACCTTTTCTAAATCCGATAATAGAGTCAAGAAATATATAAATAAACTGAACAGGTTACAATAATAATAGAAGAACTCACTTAATACTCCTTATGCAGTTTTTAATTTATAGATGTATACAAATCACACGTCCTTTTATGCACAACTTTGCTTAATAAATATTCTAGTAAAAAAAACCACCACCCCACGCGCGTATCCAGTCCTTGGGTAGGTTACATTATCGTTTTGACGAAATAGCTCTTGAAAAATGTACAACGCAACCTCCGGCCAACCCTGCTGCCCGTACCACCTTTTGGAGGGCCGACACTCCGTCTTCAGAGCAAATGTGATACTCTCGCCCGATCCATCCGCCAACGGACTACTAACGCGATAGGAGCAAGGGTGAAGTGGGTGAAGTGGAGTCATCGATGCGCTTGCTACCAACTCATTAATGGGGTCCTTAATGCGGTGAAAGGATGACATATGATGTATTGGAATTTTTTCCATTGCGCCCATTGTAAGAAAAAACACGTTTGTGGGAAAAAATAGGTTTACATTTTCAGCGTCCTTGTGTACACACTTTTTTGTCCATTTCGTAAAAAGAATGCTTTAGAATACGCAGAAAGGATTACTATAAGTATGACTTTTTTTGTTCCTTTTGAGTGCACGACGTAGTGTTTACAATCTATCGTTTACGCAGATCTCGCACATTACTCTCTTTACTTACTCAAGTTATGCTCATAGGTTTTAGCCCAAGTACATCCTCTGAGCAACATGTAAAACAAACAAAACAAAAAAAGGGTCGAAAATTAGAGCAACAGATAATAATCATAAGAGCTCCTTGGACTTTGTCGGGATATATAATTTTTTAGAAAAGAAAATGTAAAGAGTATACTCCACCATTCCCAATGAAAAAAAAAAAAGAAGAGAAAAACACGCACAAAACACTACGCCGGTTACACCTATTAACAGAAAAAATGGTAGACTGAAATAGGGGTGAGCTTAATCCAATTCCACACAATACAATTAAAACGTCATGTAAGAAAGTAAACTGTTGCTTCGTTTACCCAAATACATTCACTCTCCAAAAATCTCAGAAAAGAACCTTGCTAAATCAAACAACGCGACACATTTCTTCTGTTTTCTTGTCCAATCTACGTCCATGCGCACCTGACGCGGCTACATGGAAGTGACATCCTCAACAAAAACATAAGCCGGGCCGTACGCATTCAAACATTTTTCCACATGTACTGCCAAACGATTCATACGAGCCAGCAATCCCAATTCCAGAAACATCAAAATATCACTTTCCGACGATTGAGTTAATTTTTTGGTATACTTCTCGCTCCAATCAGGCGGAGGACAGTTGTCAATGAACCTCGCCAGGGCGACACTATAGTTCTTCTTCTTAGAACCCAACGTCTTCGTTTTATTCCCATACGTCTTCAGTAAAAACGCCATGAGCACATCGGAGCGTAACTCTTTCAACCACAGAGAGGAGAGTGAGCCATTTTCTCTTTTCTCGTTGTGCCATTGGGCCCGTGTTCGGTTAAGTGCCATGACGGTTTGCGGTCGAAATCGACACCACTCGAGTTGTAGAGGTGGTTCTACGTACTTCACCGTATTACAGTTCCATCGCCGTCTACTTCGACTTGCAATGGAGGATGATATTAATAAGGAGGGGCATTGCAAAGAAATATCTTTCACCACACAAATTGAGGATTCATAGTTTTGTCCCACAAATCCCCATCCATTGTCCATCAAGACTGTTTGCTTACGCGTTGCCTTATCACGAAACCAATTCTTATCCACACGATCCGGATTAAGAAAAAGGTAGTCAAATAGAAACACATCGGAGTACTGAAACACCTCTTCTTGCTGCATACCATGCAACTTTTCTCCCGTGGAGGGGGTGACAAAGTATGGTGCGTAATTCTTTGGATGGGGATACATTTCATCATCATACCGCTCCTCCCACGCAAGTGCCACACCGATTAATAATACAGTGGAGTTGGCATTACCGTTGCCACCATTGCGGTCTCGTCCTCGCAAAACTTCTGTACCAAAAGCCATTTTCAGTGGGTTCACGTCATGCAGCACACCACATTGGTCCGAATGCAAAACTTTACTTAATTGCTCTTCCGTAATAGAAACCACCACCCCACGCGCGTATCCAGTCCTTGGGTAGGTTACATTATCGTTTTGACGAAATAGCTCTTGAAAAATGTACAACGCAACCTCCGGCCAACCCTGCTGCCCGTGCCACTTACTGGAGGGCCGACACTCCGTCTTGAGAGCAAATGTGATACTCTCGCCCGATCCGTCCGCCAAGGGACTACTAACGCGATAAATGCCATGGTGAAGTTGAGTCATCGATGCGCTTGCTACCAACTCATTAATGGGGTCCTTAATGCGGTGCAAATCCACTATCATACCCTCATTATTTGAAAAGCTAGAATTTGTTGTGCCATTCATATTCTCCTTTTGTGGATTCGTGAAAGTCTCAGTAAATCCTTTGTCAACAGGGGGAGTCAGGGGCTGTACGACAACTTCATCCAAATCTTGTCGCGTTATGATACAACCAATGGAAAAAAGAACGGTAGCAAGTGCGAAAAGGAGTAACAATACGGTTTGCCTAAGGCTAAAGAAACCTCCAAATGCCTTTTTTCGCGTCGCGTAATGCATCGTTATAGTGAACAACGACAGCAAAAGTATCTTTATATTGAAGCATGAACAGCAAAAACATCAAGGAAGCAAAAAAGGTAGAAAACAAAAGAAAAAGCACACGTGTCTTTTCGAATAAAGTGCGCCACATTCAAGCAACAATTGCAAAGACGAAATGATCAATATTCACGCTTCTTCTTCTTCTTCTTCTTAAATTTGCATCTCACAGAGTGCGTGATTAGACAAATGCTGTAAAAAACATAAAAAAGCATATATAAATATGTGTATCTTTTCTTTCATCCTTTTTTTTCTTTGCTTGTGCTTTAGTTATTCATTGTCTGGCATGCATGATTTCTCCTTTTGGTTTTCACCCTAACCTTTTCCACTGTGAAAAGGCAAAAACGCACACAAAGACATCTCATCGTGAACCACTACTTCAGCGACGCCGCCACAGTGCGAAGAGTGCGTAGGCGATTTAAAGCCGCGCCAATCTCAAATCTTCGTGCGGCCGTTGTAAAGCCACGTGGCAGGTAGCAAGATGGAGTCCGAATTTCTAGCCGGGATTCGTACATTTGTGCCTCACAGCTTTCGACCAAGGTGGAAAAATCCGAGAAGAAGACTCCGCGACGCGGTTGTGTGCTACCGGATGGTGTCCCCAACGATTTGAGGGCTCTTCCCCTTTCAAGAATCGCCTCAACCCCACGAGCTCCTTCATCATATAGCATAGCAAGACATTGTGCAATGGCATTTACTTGTCCCTCCTCCACAATTTGCTCCACCATTGATAGATCAATAGACTCTTCGGAAAATCGTATAGCATCCGTTCCGACCCCGCTCACCTTTGTGGTGTCTCGACCCTTGCGACATTGAACACTACGAAATGTACCATCGGCGTCTAATCGTCGATAAGCAGACGATATAAAGGCCGATTGTGCATTTAATGACGCCATTGACAGGGCCGACCCATTCGCCTTTGCGATCTCCTTCGCATGAGCGGTGGCATCTTGGGCATTGTACGCGTCCATTACGAGTACCACCGTCGCCTGAGAAAAGTACTGTCCAGAGCCACCGATAACCATGATGGAGGAAACACCGTGATTCTGCACGAGATCTGTAACGCGCTCCACAAAAGGCGTAATAGGCTCCTTTTCGCGTGGTACGAGCATTTGCATCCACGCATCTCGGTACATCAGGTTCGTCGCGCAGGTATCCTCATCCAGTAAAAGAAGTTGAGAACCAAGCTCAAGCGCCTCCATGATGTTCGCAGCCTGACTCGTGCTACCGCTAGCATCAGCTGTAGCAAAGGCCGTCGTGTCTTTCTGATGTGGTAGATTATTTATAAATGGAGATATATTAACGCCATGAATAGAACGTCGATCCTCCGCGCGTATCTTAACAGCGCTTGGATCCACCACAACAAATGTTCGACCGTCATCTGGTAAGTGATTATATATTCCCACCTCCAACGCTCGCAGTAGGGTTGACTTTCCATGAAATCCACCTCCTGCGATAAGAGTGAGACCGCGCGGGAGACCCATACCGGTCACCCTCGTGTCACTATGCGGGAGATGAAAGGAGCACTCGAGGGACTGGGGAGAACGAAATGGAACGGCTCCGTTACTTAGTGGCTTATCCGAGTCCCCCGCATCACGGGGTAGCACTGCCCCATTGGCGACAAAGGCGACAAGACCAGCCGACTCCAATTGCGCACGCAGATACTCCTGGTCATGGGCGCACGTGACGTGCCGGAGTATGGCCTCCTCATCAAGACCAACAATACCACGCTCCACAAGAGGGAGAAGCTCATCGTAGAATATCCTAGCAGCACCATGCCCGTCGATGCGGCGTCCATGACCAGGAAGTTTTACACGAAGATAAAAATGGACCTCCACCCCCATGCCTTTTTCCACATCCCGTAAACACACGGTGCTTCGCTCCAAAACGTGCTGGGAGGGGCGAAGCACCTGCAGCGCTCCACTGCTGTGGCGCGCGAAACCACGGTGCTGCGCGTCAAGAAAGGACCGAAGGATGTAATCCTCTGCCGCAACGCGACGACACGGCTCCGCCGACATCACGTCACGGGTTTGAAGAACACGCTCTAGTTGAAAAGGACAGTGACAAATAACGTGCATCTGACTTCCTGGAGCAAAAGGATCCGACTGAACAGCAATAAACTGACAACGCACATTATCTGAGAGCGCAAACGTAGCATTAGTTAACGATTTAAGTTGACCATATTGTGCACCGTCAACAGAAGCAAAGTAAATACGCAGCTGTGAAAAGGATGATCCATCGGATTCCACAGCTGATTCCCGCGGACCAGAGTTACAGTGGCCCTCACCGCCACCTCCTCTGCCACCGCGATAACCTCCACCCCTGCGATATCCACCAGACCAACGAAATGACATCACTATGTGAAACAGAAAAAAAAAAAAGAATAGATAAAAAACTTTTAAAAAAGGAGCAAAAGAACATAGAAAACAAGTAACCCACGCGTTGTTGTTGGGTGCGCAACGGCTTCTTTCACGGGCCTCTGT
>JASANV010001344.1:0-25405 GCA_030849715.1 Trypanosoma mega | reverse complement strand
CTGAATTACGTCCATGAGAGTCGCACCCATTGCTGTCTTCTTAGTTTTCAGCTCATCGAGTACCGCCTTTGTGAGGTACTTCTTAAGAAGAGAGTGACATTCAGGAGCTGCCTGAAGCTTGTCGTACGCTGCTTCAAGATTCTTCACAATATCAGGAGATGCCATAGTGGTCAGTCGCTGAGTTATTTTTGGCTTTTGGAGGAGTTGGAATTTCTTTATTGCTTTGAACTTTTTCAAAAAAATTTAATGACATAGAAAACAAAAAGCAAAAAAAAAACGAGTAATACAATGAAAAGGATAAGGAATGCAATACACACATTTTGACTTCATTGTGGGCACCATAAAAATTCGTACAAAAAAAAAAAGATATTTGCTCCCCGAAAAAAAAGTGCATTTCCACATTTTCTTTTTGTGCACACTTTCCAATCTTCTCTCTTTTCTCGTAAATAAAAAAGTAGCCCTCGACGGCACGAAATGCTTTCACCTTTTTAGCTTTAAGCTTCAGTTGCACCCTTCTCTTTGGCTTCGATATTACGTAGAATTGTTGGCAAATGTGTTGGTTGCCTCCGCTTTGGCATCGGATTGGCTTCCCTTCAAAACGGGAAATTCCTTCCGAATAAAGCTTAGGCATCGATGCTGGTTACCGAATGCATGACAATCGTTTGGCGAAATCAGGTACCGCGACACATCATCTATTGTACGACGTTCGTAGCCTTGTGCGATATACGGGGGATCCATTGGCATCTGCACACGACTTGCAGCACCTACTCGTTGCAAGGCGTCATTATATGTCCAATAAGTCGTTGCCCCTGGTGTGACACCAAATGTAAGTAAAGGAAACGAAAAAGATCCCATTTGAGGAGAATCGACAGGGCCGAGCATCAACACCTCCCGCACTGTATGGAAGCCACGTATGTCACACAGCCAATCTCGGTCTACATGCGGTTCGACTACTGCAATACAAGGACGATATTTGCATAACGCATCTGTTACACCAATAGATTCGCATGAAAAGGCCATACCAAAGCTGTCAGCAAATGCACTGCTGATCTCCGCTTCTTTTAGAAATCCTTCTCGCGCAACAAGGTGCTTTTGTCGCCGTTCCCGGCGCGTGGCAAACGACGGTGGCTGCGCGGACAAGACCGAAAAGGGGAGCAATTCACTGTTATTCATTAACCACGCAAGTCGACCATTACCAAAAAAAGAGACAACTGGCGTCTTCATCGAGAAACCCTTCTCATCGATGAAGTTAGCGCTACCACAGCTGCTCCGAAACATTTTCTCGTTAGCAGCAATCTCCTCCACGCGACGGCGCAAATAGTGCACGAGCGCTTGTACCAATTCCGCCGTCGGCAGAAGATCGTCCCCGGTAAGCATGGTGACGGCACGCAGTGGACCCATACTGTCGAAGTCTGTGTGGAGCACGTTGCGTATTTGTGGAAAAACGGTAAACCGAGCTTTTGAATCCGCCCGCTCGCAGCGCGAGACGGGCAACATGGCGTAATCCTGTGTTGCGGCATAAGTTGTGAATTCGTAGCGCCGAGTCGCCGCATCAGAGATGGGACAAAGGTCAAACAATTCTCGCACCTCCTCATCATGCATAGCCCTGTTTCTTGACGTAAAGCGACGGAACCGTCGTTTCCTGCGACCCGCAAGAAGTCGCACAAAGTCATTGAGACCCTCACGGCACCACACCGTGTAGTCCGAAGCAAAGTCACGCTGCAACTCATGCTGTGTGTCGGACTTCACATCTCTATAGCAGTCCACGACATCCGCAAATGGCACTCCATCGGGGGAAAGAAAGTGCGCTACGCCCGAGGCAGGGAGATAGCCAACCGGCCATTGCGATACTTGGCTGGGCGGAAAGAGTCGCTGCACTGCGGCTCGGTCAAGGCGATTAACCCGCTCTCGCATCTTTCGTAGAGTATGACAAAACATTTGTACACAAAGGATTCAACTATGCATAAAAAGATAACAATAATGCCCCACACATCACCACTGTGGAGATGATAATGATAATAATAATAACACGGACGTGTCTAGATGTTGTAGCTAGGCCTGCGCTTTTCTTAGTGCGCGAATAGAGCAGCTAAGTGTCAGACTAAAGCACTTTAACAAAAAGAAAAGCAATCAGGTAAAGTAAAGAAGAAAGGATCCATTTTTGTTGTTCTTGCCAATCTAATTCATCCGATGGCTCAGAGAACAGTTAAGCAAGGAATTCTACCACATTTTGAAAATAGAACAGCCACAGTAAATATAAGAAAAAATGACGGGTGGGGAAACAAACAGAAAAAAAAAAGAATGATAGACCATTTTAAAAGCGTCATACTCCACAAAGAAAAAACAGAAAAAACAATAGTAAGAAAAGCATGAAATGTTTTTGACTATTATTTATGGATGTATGAAAGCAAAAGTGGCCTTCTGCAAGAAAAAACTTAAAAAAAAACAATTTCTCCAATTATCACCTCCCTCTCCAAAAAAAAAAAAAAATCAACGAAAAAAACGAAGAACAACCCTGCACTATCCTTAATTATTTCCACTTATCACAATGACTCATACCCTCAACATTTTGCTTTGCTTAGAATGATATCGTTTCATTTAAAAAAAATTACAGAATTTCATTCTTTTTTTATGTTGTTTTTGCTGGGAAACATAGTAGTAAGGATAAGTAGAAAAATCAATGGAAGTAAAACATAAAAAGAAATACATCGGAGGTACTGTAGTCGGTCAAACAAGTGCAAAAAGATAATATATTGCTTTATATATATAGTAAAAAAAAACAAAAAAACATGCTCAATACATGAAAAGGTAAAACTGTTAAAAGCTACCTTTGCCTGCACTGGTTATCCCAAGTAAGCCGAACACCACATGGCTCAAGAGGACTTTCAATAACAATTTACGACCTTAAAACTAAACACGATATAAGTACGTACATGCATAAAATTACACACACATAAATTATATCAATTTTAGGCACACCAGTAACAGCAAAAGCTCGCATTTTATCCAGCAACGAGTTCCTCGACAGAATACTATTCTTGTGTATCCGCCGGTGGTTGCTCATTTCCATCCCCAGGCATTGGGTGTGCGATTTCATTCTCTTCGTCACCATTTTGGACAGCTTCNCTGTTAAAAGCTACCTTTGCCTGCACTGGTTATCCCAAGTAAGCCGAACACCACATGGCTCAAGAGGACTTTCAATAACAATTTACGACCTTAAAACTAAACACGATATAAGTACGTACATGCATAAAATTACACACACATAAATTATATCAATTTTAGGCACACCAGTAACAGCAAAAGCTCGCATCTTATCCAGCAACGAGTTCCTCGACAGAATACTATTCTTGTGTATCCGCCGGTGGTTGCTCATTTCCATCCTTAGGCATTGGGTGTGCGATTTCATTCGATTCATGACAGATTTGGACAACTTCCACAACAGTGAGCCTTTATTCCGCCTTTTCAAGCTTAATGAGCTCAAGAATACCCTCCTGCATCTCCTTCACGGCGTCGTATTCGGAGAGACCGAGGCGGCGCTTGTTGCTTATGTCATAAATGCCATCGGGGCTGTCCGAGTGCTCGCCCGCCGTTCCACGCACCTGAAGGTTGTACTTGGATGCCACCTCCTCCAGCTTCTTGCGGTCAGCGCCGAGTTTCGGTAGCTTGATGTGCACACTCGCGCGAATCGTTGTGCCAAGGTTCGTTGGGCAAAACGTCAGGAAGCCAAGGCGGTCGTCGCGCGAAAACTTTACCTTTTGCTCAATCACACCGACAGCTTCAACCAAACGGCCGAACACCTCCTTCAGATTTCCGCCCTTTTGCATGGAGATGATGCGCAGGTGATCTTCCTCGTTGACCCAGACAAGGAAGGTCTTCTTCTCGTTGTGGAAAATTCCACGTCCCGTTGGCCAGTACTCACAGGCGTGAGCCGCCTGCAGGAAGCGGTCGCCCTCCTTGAAGAGGAAGTGGTCGTCAATGAGCTTCTGCTGCGTCTCCTTTGTCATGCCTGTCAGTGGGTAGTAGTGTCCTTTAAGGTCTCCTGACATTGTCTCGAGCTGTGCCTTGACACGAGATTCCATTTCTTCGTACTGCTTCTGGGTCAGGCATGGATTGAATGGGTATCCCTCAAGACTGCGACCGCAACGCACACGGGTGGAGATGACGTACTTGTTTTCAGGATCAACATCCGTGAGAGTGTCGAGGTCACCGAAATCCTTGGGAGGTTGCTTGTCCGTTGGCTTGAATCCTTGGTGGTAGTCCTCGATGATTTTGTCAAAGAGTGGGGCAAACACCTTGTAGGATTCCGCGTCTGGGGCATACACACCACAGCCAGAGTCCAGGTTGGCCACGCCAGACTGAATTACGTCCATGAGAGTCGCACCCATTGCTGTCTTCTTAGTTTTCAG
This sequence comes from Trypanosoma mega, assembly GCA_030849715.1. Lineage (NCBI taxonomy): Eukaryota > Euglenozoa > Kinetoplastea > Trypanosomatida > Trypanosomatidae > Trypanosoma > Trypanosoma mega. The sequence continues at coordinate 20,996 of JASANV010001344.1, read as the reverse complement.
CTCATCGAGTACCGCCTTTGTGAGGTGCTTCTTAAGAAGAGAGTGACACTCGGGCTCGTCTTGAAGTGTGGAATACGCCTGTTCAATCCTTTCCACTTCAGATGGTTGGGCTGACGGATAGGTGTCTTGTGGTTGTCCTGGTGTTTGTGAGGATGGATCTTTTTTTCCTTTTAAACCCGCTTGAGGAGGAGTAGTATTTGCAGTGGGTGGTGCCGATGCTGAAGGTGGAGAAGTGGCTGGCTTAGCAGACTTTTTGTTTTTTGAGGGCGCTGATCCCATTGAACCGAGTCTTCTCTATTTTTGCTTTTTGTGGTGACTGTTTTCTTCTGTTTAGTGTTGAGGAATAGAATGTGAAATGTTGATGTGCTTTCTCTTTTTAGCTTGCTTAGAGGACGAAAAAAAAAAAATGTAATATCGCGGATTTCTGAGTAGCAAAAAAAAAAAAAAAGAAAAAAAGAAAATAAAGTTAATGAGAAGTTGAAGCCTTCATAACAAAGAAAATCACTAATAGATGTATATATACACTTTTATTTCTTTGATTGCTCTTTTTGGTGTATGTTTTTGTATATCTTTGAGTTCTCTTCGTCTTTCGTTAGTAAAAAAACCAATGATAACAACAAAAGAGCAAAGAAACGTTACTCATACGGATTGAAAACACACGAACTTTTTTTGCTCTTTTTCGATGAAGGGTTAAGAGGGGAATAAAAGATTCTGCAGGGAAAGTATACAGTACAATGTGTGTGTGTCGGTATTGAACATTGACATAGATCACAGGGGCAAGTTCTTTTTTTTTTTTCCTCCATTATTCCCTTTCCCTTTCTTGTTGTACTTAATACTGTGTACTGGTAATCAGAGATTGTGTTTTTCATGAAACTTAAATAACTTGATATCGTGCGGAAAGTTTACGGGTGCACCTGAAGGTGTTCCATACTTCGTCGATCTCTTTTCAACTCCATTAGCTTTTATTCCTGTTTGCATCATTTTATGTTGTGTTGGGCGATCCATTTCGACAGCACGGTTTACCCAACGCATGAGTGCAGTTAGCTTCGCTACGGCTGTTGGGTACATCTCACGATCTCGTTCTCCACACAAAGAAAACACAGTGAGGGCCACTCGTGCGAAGGCCTCAACAAAAACGATAAAGGACAGCACCGCGCTATTCACATAGTTGCTATTATCACTAACACTACTGTTAGTACTGGTACAAAGCTTTTCTGTTTGACGACAGCAACTAATCATCCCAAGTGACATATTGTCATCTAGTTTTTGATCATTTTGTTGCTCTTGCTCGTCTTGTTTTTCTCTGTTTAAAATAAACTCTTTGCGCAATGAGAGGAAAAGTGGTGTGGTCAGGGCATCTGCAAAAGCACGCTGTAACAATGACTGCGAAAGCAGAGAGGGAAACACATCCACTGCTTGAAAGAGGGAGCGAAATCGACTAAATGGCATGGCAGAGATCCTGTCAAGGGCATTATCGGCCGAGTCGATTGAGCGAAATATGTGGCGTAGATGTCGTAAAGAGGATCGTGCATCTCCAGCGGTATTGCCTGTACACTCTGTGAAGGTGGGGCGAAACATGGCCGTCTTACTATATGCTTCAAATAATTGCTGTAGAGTCTCCTCGTTTCGAGCAAGAAGACGCATGACCACATCTGCAGCTTTAAGTTTTTCTCTTGTATCGGAAGTGGAGTCATTGTCGTGTCCTCCTCCTACTTTACGCCACACCTCCAGACGGTGAATGGCGTCATTGTACGCGGCGACTTCTTCATTTATATCAGGCGCATCCATCGATACACAGAAAAGATGACTTGAATAGCCTAGCATACCACTTACCTCCACTTTTTCCACCTCCCGACTCTTTTCATTCTTTTCTTCTCCATTTTGTTCATCCTGGCTTTGCGTTTGTGCGTGCCTTTGCAGGCGTTGTTGTTCCCTTCGGTAGAGGAGAACAATGACACGGCGAAAGCAGCTGAAAGGCATCATGGCTAAGAGGCGATAGCCGTGTCGACGCACACTAAGTCGATGCAAAACCTCCGTAAGCGTGCGCACATCAGTGAGATTCCACACCATGCTCTCCTCACCCGTTTTACTTCGGACGAAGAGAGCCGAAGCATGATTATGTGAAGAGTTATTATTGGAATCGTAAAGGTTCGCTTGCTGCTGTGCGAGGTAGTCAGCATGGGCAAGAAATCTCCAAAACTGCAGCAAGGAAAGAGAATACACCACCCCTTTGTCTCTCTCGTCCCTTTCTTCACGTTTCATCGTACTGTGGGGTATTTTCCCCCCCCTTGTCCGCGTGGGTCTCGGCGATGATGCGATGGTACGCGTGGCGTAGTGTGTGTATATATCAAAGAGTCGTCGTAAGGACTCTCGAAGACGACCACTTCCTTCTCCAGCAGCGGGGCATGAGTGTGTGCGACGTGATGGGGCACATTTAAGACACCCACGCGGCATCTCCAACGATAACGTTCGTCCTCGTCGTCCATTTCCTCTCTTCTCTTCTCTCTCTCGTAATGCTTCTAGTCCACCACAGCGAGGTTGTGTCGCAGTGTACACACGTAATACCCCATTTTTTAATTCGTCATTAGATGGAGATTCAGTAAAAGATATCATGTGTGTTCCTGTTTCATTCCACTGCGCAACGAGAGCAGCGGTACCAGATGGACCAAGCTGAAATGCAGCTAACTCAGTTTCTGTCATTTCCCCGTTGTCCTCATCCGGGAAAGGCAAGAGCAATGAAACGACTCGATGCACCCCACTACTCACGAGAAAACCAAGACGCACATCATGAACAAAACAAGATGCAGGAAACGAGGAAGGAGAGAGGAACACGGAGGCGGTGGGGACTTTTGAAACTGATGCGGAAACGGCCACCCCACAGAGTGTGACGTGTGAGCAGGCAACGAGTCCTCGTGGTACTTGCCCCTCTTGAGGATAGTCAGATGGACCCACCACAGTTTCCACCCCAAGTGAACAGAGACGACGCAGTGCGTGATGCGCTTTGTCGGAGAATAACACCCCACCACCATTTGGAAGAAGGACCATGGAGCTTGGAAAACCCAATGAGGCGTTCTGGACATCTATGGAGTCCAAATAAAGTGTCCCATTCCCCGAATTTGTACCGCCGCCAGCAACGGTCCAAACTTTTGGTGCCTGATGATTTGGGATAGCTTTGAATGGTGAGGGTGATACAGGCAGACGTTTCTTGTCATCTCTCTGTTTAGTTGAATGACGTTGGGGCGTATGGCGCCGTGATTTGTCAGGGGTTGCGTTCTTCCCATCGTTCAGTGAAACCTCCGCTTGGTCATGCTGAAGTTGTGTAATGAGTCGGATAGCCCCGTTTGGTCCATCCGTGAAGAGCAGACCGGATGCACACCACGCAAGCGCGGTTGCTGCATGAATTTGGGAGAGACGATAGGAACCATCACGGTACCCGGGCACGCCTTCCACGCCAGCAACAGTGCGAACCATTCGGTTACCAAAATGGACATAACGAATCGCATGATTCCCTGTATCACTCACAAAGAGCACACTACACGACACAGAGGAGTCTCTCACAGGGTCCTCATCCATGCGCCAGCACATGGCAGACGGCGATGCAAAGCGGGCCATATGAAATGGTCCGTCCACGAATCCCTTTTGACCGCCAAGAAGTATTTTAGCATGCTGTATGGATGTCCCCTCTTTTTGTTTTTCCTCTGCGTTTATCGTACCCTTTTTTTTTCCTCCTTGTTCTTGCTGTTGTTGTTTTTGCCAGTGTTGCGCAGGATCATCATGAGCAGAGTCCGTATTGTGCTTTCCGCATTGTTTCCAATAAACACCTGGGGAGATGACAGAGACGTGTAGAGACTCGGTGTCCACTTCCACTGCCCAAATGGCGTGGGATGCCTCATCTGTGAGTAGAAAGTGATGCTGTGAGGCACCTTTTTCCGAGGTGAGGGGCGCACTCAACAAAGTGTCTCCGTTTTCTTTATTATCTATGCCGCCAAAAAAGGGGCTTCTCACCTCACCAACGTCACCATCTGCTCTATTCCTACTGGAATATCCCGACATGGACGAGGCCCGTGACGCAGTTTGAGGAGGAACGCGTTTATTCATAGAAAAGGCAACGCCACTCACACCAATAGCTGTTGCTTCCACTGTAGGATGGCAGAGATCTATGGTGTGCACACTACTATCCAAGTCGCTTGCTGCGTCTTCTGCTGCTGCATCGGACATGGCATGAACCTTTAGTGTCCTGCTACCAGTGAAGGTATGATTCTGTGAATTAGGGCAGTAATGATCCCGCACGCACCCCGAAACAGCACGGATAGGAAGTGCACTACGTTTAGGTGTATTTGATTCACCCGAATCCAGTTGTACCACAAAGAAACTTGACGCTCCCTCTTCCACTGTGGTTGGTGCTGTATACACAACAAAGATGTGAAAGCTATCCAAAGGAAAAGCAAAGAGGACCGCTGGATCACATCCTTTATTGTTTTCATTTCCCAAACTCTCGTCGGGCACAGTGAAGAGTGTTTTACTGAGAAAAACGGTTTCCATATCGTGTGGTAGAATCACCGCGGCGGAGTTGCAGCGAGAGGCTTGATGCCTGGAGGGCGTATAGCCGGTTTTCATACGAATTTAACAGCAACAAGAGGAAGAAATTATATTCTCTACCCTTTTACACCTCTATACGCTCCTCTCCTTTTTCCTTTTTCCTCTTTTTCCTTTTTTTTTGACTGTAATTATGTTTTTAGGTATGCTTTCTTAAATGTATTTTTTTTTTTGTGTGTTTGTGCTCTCCTTTCGTTTCGTGATACTGCGTGTCAAAGCTACACCCTCCCTTTCATATGCATAATATAGAAGTAACAATAAGAAGAGCAAAATAATAATAATAATAATTGTAGAAACTCACTTAACAAGGAAACACATACATATATACACATGCATATATATATATATATATATATACATGTGGTAGCAACAGTGCTAAAAATGCACTAGACATGGTTAATAAAATCGTCAATCATGATGAGAATGAGCACTAGATTCGAAAGGGCATCTTCATCAGAGACACTAAACTGCATATATATATATATATTTATATATAAAGAGAGAAATATGTTGTGTAAGTACACACACACGTTCACATAAACACACCCAGAAAACAAAACAAAACAAAAGCCACCTATTGCCATCAAACGTATAATGTAGTCGAAATTGTGCATAGTGGCTGTATGCCTTTGTGGACCACCTTTTCGTTTTCAACGGTACGAGAGAAATGAAGAGTCAACAAAACAACCAAACATTCCTTCACATGATTTAATGTTTGCGTCCCACCACGATACCAAACACTTTTTATGTTACATTTGTGCACATGTAGACACTTTTTTTTTTGTTTTTCCATTTTCTCTTCCTCACACAAACTCTCTCTCTTTCTCTCTCTCTCTCTCTATAGATTTCTGGCTGTGCACGGCCATCTTTTTATCCCTTTCAGGCACTACCAGAATTACTTGCAAGTGCTTTAATTCCAATAAACACCCCACACCACATACACAACCCGGAAATCAGTGAAAGTCAAATGACACAAAAAGCAAGTAGCAGCAAAACAAAAGAAGGAATGAGAAGTTCAACTTTCATTTTGTTTTTGTCCCCCAAACAAACATATGCAGAAGAGAAAACAATGTCACCATCTCTACCATGCAGTATACACTCACACACATTCACATCAAATGAGAAGAAGAAGAAGAAGACAAAACAAAACAAAACAAAACAAAACAGATCCCTTTTCTCCTTTCTCACACAACAGTAATAGGGGAGCGCAGACTTCCAAAAAAAGAAAAAAATCCAGGAAAAAAAAAGAAAAAGAAAAAGCAAACGATTAGTTAATCCTCTCTTCACAAAATAGATCCAGCATATACATATAGAAATATATTGCCATCTTCATTTGTTGTTTTGTTCTTCGTGCTCAAAACGGCTCCGCGGTGCCTCCAATCTTTGCGAGTTCCATTGTCGCCGCAACACGGGAGACATCCACATCCTTGTCGCTTTGAAGTCGTTCAATGCATTTGCGTATCAACTCCCGCTGATCTGTACACCCCGTATACCAATCTAACCGCTCTGTCATGGATTTGGTCAACGCCAAACGCACGTTTGACACCGGATCCTGTGAGAACGTTACTACCATGCGCATCCACTGATTCACCAACTCATGGCGACGCAGGTCGTTTGGTGCGAGACCATTCACGACGGGAACAATCCCTGAAAGACAGTGAATCGCGACCAAACGCCACACAAAGGGGACCGGCTTGTCCATCGCAAATTCTTTGCGCAATAAATCAAATGTCATAACGGCCGCCCATTCGGGACCAAAGGCGGTGGCAACGACGGCTAATGTTTCACAAGCACGTTGACGCACCACACTAACCGGATCACGCAGCAGAGAGCGTATGATGTACGTCAATGGCATAAACTCTTCCTGTGTGAAGATGCCACCAAGGTGTCGTAATGCCACTACGGTCTCCTCACGCACACGCCAATTGGCGGAGTCACTGATGATGTGTAGGTGATCTAAAATACTGGAGAGGATATCCGCGGCACACCTCGTTCGTAACGTTTCTCTGTTTTCACCCTTTCCTGTCACGCCTTCAACGGGTGCGGCGACTGTGGTGGGTGATGTTGCCTCCGATGATTCCATATTTGGTTGCGCAGCGGAAGAGGATCGACTCGACGTGTTCGATGGCAACGCCCCGCGCTTTGGGCGTCCCTTTCCTCGTCGTTGGGAGGGTGTTCTATGAGCGTCCTGTGCCCTCCCGTTTTCCTCCTTTTTTTGGTGTATGCAGTGACAAAGAATGGTCACCACACGCCGTAAGCTTCGAATGGCACATCGACTCACCACAAAGTCCTCATCCGTGAGCAGCGCGACGAGGTTGTGTCGGAGTTCACTGGAGTAGGTAAGCGCCACACTTGGGTTCAATAACACGTGCAATTGGTTTGCCACACTCTCGCGCACAACGGGTTCCCTATCCTTGACAAGTGTGGCGGTGAGTTGACTCATCTGCTGCCACGTCTCGGGGGTGGCGTGGGCGGCGTGAATGAGGGCCCCAATTTGCTCCGCCGCCATGGCCCGCACCTCATGCTCCTCATCGGCGCAGATTTGAATAAAGACATTCAACAAATCCTCCGGTCGGGCGCTGTGTTTGGCGAAGGCACCAAGGTGTCGGGCCGCGGCGTATCGCACCCGCCAACTCGGATCCTTAGCGGCCGTAATGAATGGGAGTTGTAGATACTTGGCCGTCGCCTCCCGCCCAATACACTCCGCCAAACGTGGTAATTCCATCGCATTGGTGTATCGCACCGCATCACTCCGTTCATCTGTCATACACTCATGAACTAACGGGAGTGGCATTTCAGCGAGTTGCACATGATGCACCTCCGCCACTTTGACCCATTGATGCAACGCCCCAACCGCCATTTCACGCACAAAGTGGCACTCATCCCGGGCGAGCTCAATAAAGGCTTGAAACCATTCCATCGCACACATACCACTTGCCTCGACAAGGGGCAAACGTGCGGCGAACACCCCCAACACCCCCGCCGCCACAGCGCGTGGGGAACTCCAAAACGACACCCGCATCGACATCACAAACGGAAGCAGCAGCGCCGCGGCCGTCTCATCCCCAACGTGTGGTAAGAGCTGCACAAGCGCCAATGCCATTTGCTGCACCACCGCATGATCCGCGTTGCAGCAGAGTTGCATAATGAGTCCCATAAAGTGTGCCAAGACGCTCATCTTATGCGCCTCTGTTTGCCTCACCACCTCCGGCAGGCGTTCCGCGATGGCCAAGACGGAGTCCTCGTAGTTCGCCGTCATGAGCATTGCGGGGAGGAGCTCCTCGAGAATCCGCCCGGAACTCATCCGCCGCGCCAAGTGGGCGCAGTCCGCGAGGAAGTGCCGTCGATCATCGACCTTTCCCACCGCGTAGCGATGCTCCGCCGGGGGCCGCTCCCTGTCTGTGCGAATGCGCACCGTCGGCGTACTCGACACGCGCAGCATTCCGCTGCTGCTGGCGGTGCGCGGGCTCAGCGAGAAGGCGGGGTTCATCGACCGCAGCGGATTCACAGCGGACGGGGAGTGGCTGCTGTGCGTCCCGCTGCGCTCCCACTCGTTCCCCCCGTCGCTCCCCCGGCGCCCGGCGGAGAGGGTGTCGAGGGCGGGAACGAGTGGGAGCGCGGCGGGCGCGGACTCGTCGGGAAACACGAGAGACGGCGAGGAGCCCAACGACGGCGAAAGCGCCTCGCGGGAGGGAGCGACGGACGAGAGGGAGAGATCCGCCGCGGGCGACGGGGAGACGACGGAGGGCTCGGAGCTGCGCGACGTCCACCCCGGCGAGGGCATCATGAGGTACGGCGAAAGGGAATGCGCTGTTTGGTTTGGTGTGGAAGTGGTGGTCTACAAAGGGATGCTTTTCGGCGTTGCGGGATGCTCTGTCGGCTCTTGGAGGGGATACAACAAACAATAAAATGTAATCGCCCGAGAAGAAACGTGAAGGAGGAAGAGGGAATATAATCTATTTATTCACTTCTTCTTCTTTCGTATTCTTTTTAGAAATTACTCCTTATATATATAAATATATATATATATATATATAGTATTTTCTCTTATCACAAAGAAAAAGAAAAAAAAAAGATGTGCAACTTTGCAAGCAATAATAATAATAATAAAAAACCGATGATGATAGTGGAGCTTGAATTTCCACTAAAGCAAACCGAAATTAAATATTTTTGTTTTTTTAACTTTCTATATTTATTACCTTTTTTTTTCTGGGGGGGTTTCTCCTCTGTTTTTTGCTTTTGTGTGTCCAATTTATATCTCTTGTTTTCGTTTGGAAAACAATTGTGTGCGGAGCACAGAATTACAAAGATATATTTTTTCTTTTCCCTTTGAATGACTGCTTGGAATCTACACTTTAATGGGATCCATAAATCAAAAAGGAAAAAAAAAAACGAAAACAAGGAAGAAGAAGAGAAAGTAGAAGTAATAACGACAAAAATAACCAAATAACAAAGAAGATGACAACGAAAAGGTAAAAAAAAAACAATTTATGGATAACTGTTTCCGTAAGATACGATCATCGCACTGTTTGATTCTCTTTTCACGAAAAAAAATTATCCCAAATATGAAATGAGACAACACTTATCACGATACAAATACATCGTATTTTTTTTTCTTTTTTGGCACTTCCTTTTCTTCGTCTGACTGTTTGTTTTTTGTTCATCCTATCGAATACTTTTTTTTTTCTTCATTATTTTCAATTCATACCTTCATAAAAATCTATTTGTAATAAAAATATACTTTTTATTTCGTTTTTTTTTTTTTTGCTTCTCTTTTCAACGCGACGGAATAAAAAAAAAACCAATAACTGCCTTTTGTACATCATAACCTTTTTTTGTTTCGTTTCTTCCATTTTTTCTTTCGTGTGTATGTTGTGAGAGAAATTGAGGTTGAATGAATAAATAAAGGCAATTAAAATCAGACAAATCCAAAAAAAAAAAGAATTTGAACTCCACATTTCCTCTTTCCTTTACTCTCCTTCTCGCCTCCGCATATATAAATATAGCAATCAGAATTATTATATAAATATATAAATCCAAAGTGTATAAAAGCAGTTCCCCCCCCCCCCCACACACACACGCACACCCTTTCCTAATTGTATTTAGGACACATTTGCCAACTGCTTCTGCAGTTCCGCAATATCCGGTGTCATGGTTGGCACCGGGGTGCACAGAAATCGCGCGAGCTCCTCAATCTCGACGCGCCCGTCCTCGTCTGTGCGGACCTCAGCGAGGAGTTGCTTCACATCGTGCTCCGCCATCTTCTCGCCGAGTGAGGTGAGAAGCGTGACGAGTTCGGCGAGGCGCAGCTTTCCCGTGTCGCCCCCATCAAAGGCGCGGAGGGCGGTGCGCAGGTCGTCCTCCGTCGGGCCATTGTACGGCTTTTGCATGAGTTCAACAAAGGTTTGGTACGGAATCGGCTCCGGAAGGCCGTGGAGGAGGTCGTTAAACTCCGCCTCCGTGTAACGGCGGCCCAAACTGCGAATGATGTGTTTTAAATCTGTTTGACTCACACTTCCCGTTTTGCGTTCATCGAACAGATTCCATGTGTCGGTCCATTCCTTTGAAACGGCCATATTTTTACTTTTTTTTTTTGACAAAATGGGACAAACAGAAATAATAATAATAATAATAACAATAAATGTAAACACGAATAGGTGATTTAATCACTTTGGTGTTTCTCGTCGTTTCTTTCCTTCGCTATCGAACTTTCGTAATCAATGAGAGAAAAGAAAAGAATAAGAAGAAGAATAATAAAAGGACAAAACACATTTCCATTCAACTCATTATGTTTCTCATAGAAACACACCAACACATATGAAAAGTTAAATACGGATATAATAAACCCAAACCACAAACGGAAGAGGAGAAAAAGAAAGAAAAAGGAATGATTTCAACTTTATCTGTTCTGTACTTCATACAAACTGTTCTTTTTTTTTTTTTTTGCTTTTGCACCCCCAAAATGTATTTGAAAGCGTAATTGATACAAATATAAAAACAAGAAAAAGAAACCATACAAAACCAAAAATAAATCAAATATACAATTTTTTTTTTTTATTTGGTTTTGCTGTTCAGTCTTTCGAGTTCGTTTCTCATTTTTTCCTTAAATATTCATTTGAGTTTCTCTTCAACAAAAAACAACAAAAATAATGTGCAGAAGAAAACAAACGAGTACAACGTCCCAATAGGGACGAGTTGGAGCTGTTTCATTTTTAATCTGTCGAAAATTCTAAAAAGGTATTTCAAAACGAAAAAACAATAATAACAAATTTTTAAAAACAGTACAAAAAAAAAAAAAAAAACGTTCCAATTTTTTTTCTTTTTCAACGTTCCTCGAGTTGTGCTTCTATTTTCCAAAACGACTTCTCTAAATTCCTCTTTTGTGTACGTGAAATCGCACCTAATCGTTTTTTCTTTTTATTTGCTTCTAAAAATAATATATATATATATATATATATATATATATATATACATATATATATATACATATATATTCACTGTGCTTAGTGGCCATAACTTCATAGACCGACAATAAAACAAAAATGTGTGTGAAAGTTTTTTCCTTTTTTTCTCTTTTTGAGAAGAAATATAAATTTTTTTGAAGATATTCGTTTAACAGTTAGGAACTGCAAACTCGGCTTCGGTTAAAGCACCGTTTCTAGAAAAAAAAAGATAAATATATCTGTGTAAAACTAAAAAAACTATACGAAGTAACATCAACTCAAACGAAAGGGGCAGAAACACCCAACAAAATACACTTGGCAATGTTGCGCATTTTTCCTTTTTGTTTCCTTTCGCATCCAAAAAACATTTTTCACTTCTGTTATAATTTCTCTCTCTCTCTCTCTCTCTCTCTCTTGACTCTCTGCTTTTCTTTAAAAACATTTTCATTCCGTCTACTTTTCTAAAACAAATGTGTGACAGACGAATGTAAAACGAAACAATCATATCTCGTCATTTTCTTTTCTCCAACCATTTTTTCACCTCTTTCTTCATTTTTGTCAACAACATAAAACACACACACCAATACCAATATATATATATATATATATATATATTTATGTCTATTTCCCCCTTAAAAGCCATAGCCTTTCTTCTTCTCCTCTGTTATCCTTACACATCCCCCCCTCGCATGTGTGGGGTGGGAGATGGGGATGGGGTTGAACTGTTTTCCCTTCGCGTGTGGACTGTTGGACTTACGCCCTTTCGCCGTTCCACTCCCAACGCGGCGGCACACCTTTCATGGACCTGTCGTTTCCCATTTCTCCCATCGTTTCCCTTCCGCACACCCCGCGGCACACGTGGGGATGGGGTGGCGAATCCCTTCGCCGTCGTTTGGCGTAACGGCGGCGGAGTGGTCGAGCGTTTGGCGGAGACGAGCGGTCGCGCGGAGTGGACGTCCGCGGCCCGCAACACATCGGCCACATCGACGCCCATCACCACAAAGCGCCTCCCATCCTTTTCCATTTCCCACGCCTTGTGTAATTCGGTGAGGCGTTGCTGCAGTCGGGGCATCTCCCGCGCAAACTGACGCCGCGCCGTCTCCTCGAGGAGGAGTTGACGCGCCATGTTGACGCGCTTACTCAGCAAACGCTCGCGGCTGTTGGATTGCATCGCCGCCCGCTCCGCCAACATCTCCGCCCGCCGCCTAAGTAGCGGAACGGCGGCGTCAATGAGAGATAAACGGCGGGAAAGAAAAGACACCTCCGCGGCGGCCCGCGCCGTGACTTCGCGGACTTCCGATATTTGACTCAAAAGAGACGCGTTGCCGCCGGAGACGCCCACCGATGGCGCGTCAGCCGACACGGGATGGGACATGTTGGGGAGGCAAAAGGTGTCGTCGGGGGCCAACGCATAGGCCGCATCTCCTGTCGCATCAAAGTAGCGCCTATAAAGCGCACGCAATTGATGCGTCACGGACCGCGCCAAACGCAACGCGCGCTGCAGAAGACAGTGCTGCATCGTCCGCCGCACAGAGACGATGTACGCCAAGACAGGGGCGTAGGTGCGGGCTGTAAAGACGCGAAGGAGTGGGGCGGGAAGGGAGGCGGCGGCCTCCGTGCCTTCCATGGGTCTCTCGGGTGCGTGAAAGGTCTCCTGAAGTTGCGCCAAACGCTGCCGCACCGCCTCCCGCGTGGGAGCGAGAAGGTCATCCCCATCCAATGCGTCCTCCGCCTCTTCCCCAATGCCATTCCACTCCGTCTGCACATGCACACGTTCCTCTTCCTCTTCCTCTTCTTTTTCGTTTTCCTCCTCTTTCTTGATGGGTGCGTGGGGATCCCTTTCCACCGCCGCATCCGTCGGAGGGGGGAGTTGGCCGCACAGCGCGAGAGGCGCCTCGAGGAGTTCCCACAGCTCCTCCACCCACCGCATTTCCTCCTCGGCTTGCGTTTCCATACGTGTGTTTTGGGCGACGATTTCGGCGTAAATGTCGTGTGCCTCCGCGTCTATGCGGGCGAGGGATAAGTCCTGTCGACGCCCAAAGCGCGTGACGTCACTCAAATCGACATCAAACACTGTCCCCCGACCATCACCGCTCGGACTACGCCCCGCGCCACATGTGTCCCGCAGCAACCGGTCGGGAACGGCGTCGGCGAGGAGGTCCCACTCCTCCCACGCACTCGTCCGACGCGAGCGGTCCGCGGGGTGCGCCAACGGCGTCGGGGCCGTCTCAGCGCGCGCTGCTGCAGCGGCTGGTCGGAGGAGCTCCTCCGCGTACCGCGCGCGCAGGGCGGCCTGCTCCTCCGCCGGCCGCTGCAGCAGCGCGCGCTGTTTGTACAGCACACAGAGCTGCCGCAGACGCCCATCCGCCATTTCCCCGAGTCGGCGGCCCTCCGCCTCGAGGAGGCGCCGCAACGCCGCGTGTGTGAGGCTCTGCGCCAACTGCGCCGCCGCCTCCCGCGTGTCCGCGTCGGCGCTGTCCGCGTGCGCACACCGCGCGGTTTCCCCCAATTGGGCGGCGGTGAGGGCGAGAAAGGACGGCGCCGCCGCGTCCGCGTCCTCGTCCAACGCCTCGCACGCGGCGACGACTTGGACGAGGCGCGCCAAGGCCGCCCCCCGCGGCGCCTCCCGCAGGCGGAGGGACAGAAACAGCACATCGCGAAAGAGGCGGTCGTTCTCCGCCGCGAGGGACATCTCCTCCGCCTCCTGCAGGCGGACATAGTCGTGCAGAAAGGGGCGGAGGCGGCCGTCGACGAATTGGGACCACTTCGTTTGCTGATCCCCCAACGCGAGGCCAATGCGGGTCCAGGAGGCCATCACGCGGGACTCGGCGTGACTAATGGCGTCTAACATATCGGATGTGGTGTTGGAGTGCGCGCTGCGGGCGGAGCGAAAGGAGGAGGAGGCGACGGAGGCACACGTGTCGCGGGGTAACATGGACGGGAAGAGAGGCGAAACGGCGGAGGTGACACAAAAGGGGAAAACAGAAATACACGGACACAAGACGAGTTAATTTCTGTATGACTTCTCAATGGGAATAGATATATATATATATATATACGTATATATATATATATATATATATATATATATATATATAATCTCTTTGTTTTGGGGTTATTGTTGCTTCCTTGTAAATGCAAAGACTTTTTCTGTTTTGTTGTGTAAATGTGAGGAATTCTTCTTTGCTTTTTCTTTTTTTTTGTTCTTTGGAGAGTGGGGAGGAGGACTATTTTCCTTTTCGTTGATACTTGTTGTTTGTTACTTTCCTTTTTTTCTTCGTCTTGCCTTTTTTGTAAATGAGGCTAATAGTGAAGTGTTCCCTATTGCTCTCTGTGATTTGCCAGACTCTACAATATCTATTGGAGTGTTAACAAATGGAAACCATAAAACAAACAAACAAATAAAAAGAAAAGCAGAAAAACAAAAAATAAAATTTGATTGCATTGAAGCAAAAAAAAAAAAAAAATTCAAAATGGAGAAACGAAGGGTTTAGAATTTAAACATACTTTTTGCTTTTGCATGTGCGAAAAGTGGAAAGGTCCGCCAACACGCACACAAACGAAAAAGTGACTCCAACTGCAAGCGTAACACAGAAAACATATCTTGTTTATCTTCCTCCTTTTTTTTTTTTAAGTTACTTCAAAATTAAGACAGCAGTCTTTTTTTTTTTTTCGGCTATATGTGTGTATAAGGGGAGGCATTAGACAGGAAATTACTTCCTCCCATTGAATAATGCATAAAAGAACAACAGTCAACGCAAAAGTAGCAAACATTCGCATACAAACAAAAAGCAATATTAACAACAAAACACAACAAAGATGTTTTTTTTTTTCGTTTTGCTGTCAAATACATTTTTTCCCACATTTCGTCCCCAAAAAAGGACACAATAATAGATCTGCGCCAAAAAAAAAAAAAAAAAATGACGTCGATCCTGAAAGATCACAGCAAGATGCAAAAAGAAAAAGACAATTATTTTGTTTTACTTTCTTCTTCTATTTTCTTTCCTCCTCCATTTCTTCCTTTTTATTTTGCAACTTTGCATTTCTTCGTTTGCAATGAAAAAATGTTTTGAATGGCGCATTACATAACTTCCCTAGTTATTCTTTTCTTTTTCTCTCCTCTCTCTCTCTCTGTGATTGTTTGTCTACCTCTTTCGCTACATATATAGATATATACCATATTTCATAGTTGTTGCTTTTGTTTCTGTTGTTTCTCGCATCATCCTTTTTTCGATTTCCTCTCAAACCAACACACCATTCCCACTTCTTACACTCATTTAAATATAAATAAATAAAACACCCATACTATGAGTGCGTGCCGGACTATTTCTATTTCGTTGAAATATATATATATATATATATATATATATATATATAAATATATATATACACATCACAACTTTGCCTTCCGCGCCTCTTCCAGGTGGGTTTTTCTGTACAATTCCTTCATATGCACACTCGCCTCGTGCGTGAAGGCGTGATTCGCCACATGCGCCCTCAGCTTTGGAATGGGCGATGCGCGGCGTTTGGATGACACGACGCCGAGCACTTTGGTGCGCGTGACGCTGCGCGGATTCATTGTCTCCCGGAAGTTGTCGCACTGTTTGTATTCGTTTGTCCGCCAATAGTCCAACTCCCGCGCCGCATCCGGCGCGTCCGCCACGTGCCGAAGAAGCGGAAGGAGATCGCGCAGTGCGGTGTCTTTTTCCCATCGCGCCAAAACCGCCTCGCCGCGTTCGACATCTGCGCGCAACTCGGCAGACATCTCCGCTTTCTTTTTCTTCGCCGTCTTTGCGTGGCGTTGAAGGGCCATGGCCTCACTGTATCGATACATAATGTGACTGTCTGGTGCAAACGTGGAGATTTTAATTCCATGTCGAGGGGTGAGGGGGAAACTGCGTTCGTTGTCATCGATCATAATCACCCGATGCAACGGACGGCCCAAAATGGGTAGGTACTTCATGTAGTCGTGTTCCTCCAACGTTTGGGTGCGGGAGAGGGCGAGGAAATTCACGTGTTCCGTCGACGGCCGTCCGTTTGATGCCTTCACAATCTCATCGCGGTTGTAGATGGAGACGGGAAGCCCCAACACGTGTTGCTCCAATGCGTCGACCATCGCCGAGCAGTAGGAGGCGGTGCCGGCGGTCCAAAAGATCACCTCAAACCGCTCCATCACCTCCGCGAGAAACTCCCGAAGGTGCGGACGGGGGAGAAAGAGAAACGACGTGCACCTCACGCCGTCCATGTCCGCCGCCGGATCCGACGTGTAGGTGTGGAGAAGCGTTTCATCAATGTCGAGCACCAACGTGTGCCGATCACACCGTTTGGGCGGGAGGGGAACGGGCCAAATCGGCGGATGATCTAAAAGCCCCAAAGCAAACAACGGAACGAGACGATCGGGGAGGGAGGAGGACGTCATGCGGCGAAGGGTGGTGCGGATCATCTACACCCAACGCAGAGAAACACACAAAAAGAAGGCGTTAAACAACAAAACAACAATAAAGGAACAGTAACTACAGTAGTAGTAACAACAACAACAACAAATAAAAGCAATAGAATTGTGGAGAATACGAAAGGAGTGACAATGAGGTGGTAATAGAAAAGTGAAGAAGAGGACAACGCACAAAATGTTGGAAATGAATAGAAAAACTCTCCGTCAAGTTTTTTTTCTTTTTTTTTCCAAAAATTTTCTTTGCTACAAATATTTATGAGTGTCTAATAACAATCACAACAAAAGGACACTAAAGAGGCAAAAAAAATATATGTTCAGTCAAAAACCTTTTTTAAACTTCTATTTCAATACTTAAAAATGTGTCTATCCTTTTCGTAACACTAAAACGACGTTAAGTCGCAAATATGTCTGCAGATCTATTTTTTACTCCTTTTTTTTGTTCTTATTGAGTAAATCACATCAAAGAAAGAAAGTAAGAAAAAGGGAAAAAAAAAAAACATCATACTTCACTTTTTTTTGTTGTTTGTTTTCATTTCCACAACGTCTCAGACATAAACAGAGATAAAATATGTAAACCACAAAACATCAAAACATCACAAAACAAAACTATTTAAACACTGCACAATGGTTTTTAACAAACACACACACACACACGAAAAAAAAAACAACTACATTTTCTTCTTTCAAACGTCATTAGTCAAAAAACTTTTTCTCTTCTTTTTTTTTTTGCCTTCTTTCTCCTTGTCGTTCATTTTCTCTCCTTAGTCCGTATTCTCGTATTTTTATTTGGTGCGTTATTCGTACAGAAAATAACACGTCAACCAAAAAAAAAGAAAAAAGAAGAAAAAGGAAAGAAAAAGGAGTGGGAGGAGTTAAAACATACACCAAATATTTCAATGCACAAAAACGAGAGACGAATCACAGCGCATTGAAAAATGGAAAAGGAAAAACAAAAACAGACAAACAATTGGCGCTCATAACACTTAAAGCAAAAAACAAAAACAAAAGAAGGAAACAAATAGTAAAAAGGAAAAATACGTTCATTTACACACAAAAAGCAATCAAATCACACACACGAGTATTCCATTTCCGTTCACTTTTTTTTTCTTCCTTTTTTCTTCTCTTCCTCTTTTATTTAAGTATCGCTACGAAAGAAAGAAAAAAAAAAACGTTTTGTATTCACTTTTCCTTCTTTTTTTTTTTCCCCTCACGCTAATCGACAAACATTATTACACACAATAAGCGCCATAAATAAATGAATATTACCTAAAAAGAAAAACAAAAGAAGGGGAAGCAAAGCATATATAAATATATATGATTAATAAAATGGTATGGTCGTAGTAATAACAAAAAGAACAAAAAAAGAAGGAAAAATATAAAACAAAAAGAAGAGTTGAAAAAAGATTGCAAAGCAAAAAAAAAAAAAAAAAGAAAGAAAAAAAAGGAAAGTGTGTCCTCCAATCCAACGATTTCCCACAATACAAAAAAACACATCTACTTTACCAAAATTTTTCTTTTCTGTTGTTTCTTGTACTTCTAAGAACTCTTTTGCGTTTCTTTCAATGCAAAACATATATTATTTTTCAGTTTTTCCTCCATTTTCCTTTGATTTCTTTGCGCTCTTGAATTTGTAAACTAATGAAAAGGAAAAAACAACAAAAAAAAAACACATAAAAAAACAACACCAAAAGCAGACATTCACTTCTAAGCAAATGCATGAAAAAAGAAAAAATCAAAAAAAAAAAAGAGATAAAACGCACTTGTATAAATATAAAAATAAATGTATATACACAGCTATCAAAACATGAGTAGCCTTTTGGTTTTTCAAATAAAAATGAAAGAAGGAAAAGTAAAATAACATAAAAAGTGAACAAAGAAAAGCAAAAAAACCAAACAAACGTATGAGTCCTTAAAAAAAAAAAAAATTCTGATTACTCTTTCCTTTTTTTTTTCTTTTTTTTTCCTTTTCTTTCTTTCTTCTTCTTTTTGTGTGTGTGTGTGTTTGTTTTTGTTTAAAAAGGGCAACAGGAGACAGAGAGAGTGGGCGAACACAAACAAACACCCCCCCCCCCCCAAATCACTCTCCCAGGAGTAGGAGCAATCCCAATGACATGTTATCCCCTCCCGGTGTAATTCCCCTCGGACTACAACCCAACGCAATCCCCTTCTGTAACGTTTCCGTAATCACATCCCGCAGTGCCTTTTCGACGGATTGCATGAACCCCTTCTGCGCCTCCGCGTCCGCCTCGACTGGGGGGCGTGTGCGGAGAATCGGCTGCAGCTTTCCATCCGCTCGGGTTGCGATGTGTGCGATGTTTTGCCGCTCCCACGTCCCGTCACTTCCCGCGACGACCAAATCGTACGAGACGACGTCCCCCCCGTCGTTCTTTGGGATCTCCGCCCGCCGCCAAACGCGCACATGCGGCACATTACGCAGCGCGACGCCCGACGCGCGCAGTTTGAGGTCGAAGTCGCCGAAAGCGCGGGTGACCATTAGGGCGCCGGCGAGACGCCCATGACGCACGCGATGCGTCTCCGTCGCCGCCGTCACCCGCGCGCCCGGACAGTCCATTTCCACCTCTTTCGTTTCCGCACTTTTCGTTTCTGCCCTTTCCGTGTACTTTGGTCTGCGCTCGACGAGAAAGGCGCGGCAGTCCCCGAGGTTGGCGACGCTGATGTGCGCGGCGTCGGCCAACACGGCCACGGCGGTCGCCCCCGCGCTCTCCGCCGCGCCGTTCGGGGGAAAGGCGCCGCGTCCGCCCTGCGCCTCGAGAAGACGCGCGTCGACGTCCACAAACGCACCGCACAGCGCGCGGCGGAGCGCCTCCACCGGCGGCGTCCGCTCCGCCCACTCGCCCAACGCGGAGATGGCGCTTGGCGGGGGAATGGGGGCGGCGCGCGCGGAGATGGCGGCGGGGAGCGCCTCCGCGCAGAAACGCGCCGCTCCCATGCCGCGATGGCCGTCGAGGACGAGGAGAAGGACGCCAAAAGGGAACGCCGTCAGTCGCTGACAGTCCTCCATGCTCTTGCGCCACCCTTGGCACCCGCCGGCGACGGTGATGGAGGGGAAGGGGCGGAGGGTCGTAATCGTCTCGTTAAAGGAGACGGCGCGGGAGGCGCGGAGCTCCACACCAGAGGCCTGCGCCTCGGCGAGATCCTTGTAGCGAAACGTCGAACTCCGCGCGCGACGGTTTACAGATGTCATGAGGGTTTTGGGTCGGGAACAGAAACGAAAACCGTACGAGAGTACAATCGTGTTGGACGGATAATTGTACTTTGGGAAGGCAAAACTCTACTTTTTTGGGTGTGTGCGTATTTTTTTTTTTTTACTTTTGTTTTTGTTGTTGCTACTTCTAGTTTTCTCTGTCTGGTTTTTTTTTTCTTTTTGAGTGCTCTGTTCTCGTACGAAATTTCAATTTTGTGGCCTAAAAGCTAAACCTATCTTCTAATGGATTTTGTGTCTCGTTGCGTTTTGGAGACTATTCCACTTCTCTGTTTTTTGTTTTGTGTCCTTTTTTTTCCCCCTCTTTGATAAACGGTCTATCACTTTACGTCCTTGTTTAGGTTTTCGCAGGAAATGTAATGCTTCACTTGAGATGTGTGTTTGTTTGACTTTGTTGTGCACTTTTTTTGTTTTGTTTTCCGTTCCGTTGTTTGTGTTTCACACAACGCCTTTAAAAAAAGAAGACAAAAACAAAAACAACAAAAACGTATAACTATTTCCCTAATTTCTCCCAATATTCCTTCTTCGAATGGTTTGGATGTTGTTATTTTTTTTTTCTTAGTTTTCCTCCACTTTGATGGTGCGGAATAAACAACACGTCCTCTCCAATACAATTCCCCCCCCCGAAAAAAACCTAACAACGACTAAAACACTATGATCTTATCACTTCACTCTGAGATGGTTTCACTCTCCACGCAAAGTTTCAAAAATACCGCTATACTATTCATGTGTGGAAAATAGAAGAGATCCAAAAGAAAACAACGAAAAAAGAAAAAAAAACACATTTTGAGTAAACAAAGACGAAGAAACGTTTTTAAACACGCACATCAGAAAAGTAACAATAACCGTCAAAAAACAACAGCAAATTCATGTCAGTGCCGCCATTCAAAACGACACATTCATAACAAAAGATATATATATATTTTTTTTTTCATTGTGTATTTATCCATTTTTGTTTAAATCAAAAGAAAAATAATGAGAAACTAAACAAAAAAAATGATCAGATTGTATGAGAAAGAAGAGGAAAATGCGAAAATCCGTGTGAAATCTTCCACGCACACAAACGAAGAGAGGCACTTTGACGAAAGGAGGAACAAACACATAAAGAAACAAACGAAAAAAAAAAAGCACAAAAGAAAGAACCAAATCGGTCAACTCAAATGCTTCTCCTCCCTCTCCATTTTATGTATTCATTCCATTTCCCATTTCTCGTCACAAATGGCTCCCGCATTATGCCGCGATTTCCTTTGGCTCAAGCACCGTAATGACATCGGGCAACTGC
>JASANV010001343.1:0-25010 GCA_030849715.1 Trypanosoma mega | reverse complement strand
TGCTGCTCTCAATGTCCGTGAAGATGAGGGTGACGGGGTGCTCGAGGTCCTTTGGGGCGTTTTCATTGTCTCGGCTTTTGTCATTCTTGCAGCAACATAACAGCAACAAGAAGCACGAAATAATAAAGGCAATACAACAACCAACAACGAGTGGAATGAGTTGAGAAGCGGGAAATCCAGGGATGGTCTCTATTTCGGGCTGCGTGTAAATGAGGGAAGGTGTCATGGCGTGAAGTTCCTCGGGAATGGAAGCATTAAAAACGCGTGCCATGGACCAGACAGAAAGCGGACCTGCACCGTAGTTCGTTGCACAATCCTTTCCCAATCCTTTCTGCGCGCATGATTCCTCATCATAAAAGGGGCCGTACTGAATGTCGTCAACTGTCAAGAGTACATGGGTGTAGAAAAAGCTTGCGAGATCTTCCGCGCCAACTTTTTCCATTCGCGCGGCCACAAATTGCAACAACCGCGAGATGGCGAATCCCATGAGCGCGAACGGCGTCCACTCGTTCTGTTCCGGAATAGACGCATGGAAATGGGACACCGTCGTGGATGCACTTCTCTCTTCGGCCCAATGCGGAAGGCTTGTCGCGAACACAACGCGCGTGGCCAACGCTGATCCGTTAAGAGCATCTGCCCATGGTCGGTAAGAGGCGGAAAAGGTGTCGAACAAAAGCAACACGCGCACTCTCGGGTGCACTGTGAGATGATTCACAACCGCCTCTGCGTCGCCCACCGCCGTTCCCGTTATAAACACATTCCCATCCTCCGGCAAGTGCCCCGAAAGCGTGTCCCCGTCGCCGAGGGAGGTCACAGAAAGCAATGCACACCCAAACGTTGTAAGCGATCGGTGCAGCACATCTGCCACAGCTTTCGCCTCGTCGCCACGTATCACGGCATGAGCTGTGGTATTCCCTTGCTCGAAAAGAAATGAAGCGAGTGTGAACAGCTCCTGTTGTATCGTTGGAAGTAAATGAATGTTGTGGCGTTTGAATCTGTTCAGCTTTGCGGGAAACTGAAAGGGGTTAATAAAAGTCCACTTGGTGTACTGTAACATTTTATCATTCACAAAACCAATCACTGCGGCTGCTCGTGTGTTGTCACGGGCATGGTCAAAGTCTACGCTTGCGTTCTCTGGCGAAGATATGATCGAGTCGAGCCCGAACTCATGCGTATGGAGTAATTCTGTAAAATCTAACGCAGATTCCGCCCCATATAGAAACTCATTCCCTGCAACGGATGCAGCGGACGTTTCATTTATGAGAAATGCAACACCATTTAACGGAGCCAAATGCTTCTGTGACGATACATTACATTTGGATTGGTCAAACGTAATGGTTCCCCCAAGACGGAGTTGAAGTCGAAAATCCTCGACGAAGCGCTTCACGTACACTGTGTGTCCACCTTGGTTGCAGAAGCAGATAGCACCATGACTTGCCGCGCCTATGCTGCACTCCCCACCGTAATCACCAATCACAATGTCTTGAATAACATATCGCCGCTGATTAAATAGGGAATCCCGAAACGTTATCCTATCCTTTACCCAATCACGGCTACTCAACGCCTGAACAAGTACCTCGCCTGTGATCCAGCCCAAAACCATCAACTCTCCATCAGTATCATGATTGATGTGGTGCTGTGTATCATTGTATATGGTTTGGCCACCTTTGGCGATGTAATCCCGCACTTGATTACGACATTTTTTAATGGTCGGCGTTCTTCCATAGCGTGCGAAGAGATTGGTTCCAGAGGTGAACACGATACCAGAAGTAAACGGAAATCCAGAAGACACAACACGTTTCCAGCTAGACAAGAGAAGGTCTTGTAGAATGAGAGGGCCCAATAAGAATACGCGTGAGGTGCGAATATCGGTGAGCATTCGAGTAACGAAAAGGGTCGTGATATGATTTGGTGCACCAAAAACGAGCACCGCCTGAGGTTGGGTATGAACGAAATCCTCCCAAGCAGATTCAAAAGTCTCATTCATTTCTTTTTCTGTCAAGGCACCATTTATACAGAAGACACCTCCTACGCTCAAACCCATATGTGTCATGGCATTTACCCAGTGTTTATACTCTGCATCGCCAAATGAGAGGTTAGAAAGATACATAAATCCCAACCTTTGTACCCGTAAATAGTTGACACTGAATCGAATAAGAGCAAAAGCCTCGGCGATTGGATCCGGACGTAAAAAGTAAACGTTGGGATTCCATTTTCGAAGTTCTGTGGATCCTGTATAAGGGGCAAATGTAACAATATTTTGGTCACCAAGCAAAGAAATGGATTTTGCTATCAAACTGTCATCCATTAATCCAACAGCAGCCAAGATACTGGAGTCATTCTTCGTTTCACCAGAGAGAACTTCTAAGGAGTTCGCTGAAGTAATCTCCCTGGGAAGTATTTCAATCCTGACATTTTCCGAGGCTTTGTACTTTCTGGCATAAAGTGATGCATACATTCCTGTTTTTATCGCTTCTATGAGATGCTTAGGTACGGCACTGGTTGAGCATGTGAGTAGCACCACCTTGACGGTTACAACAGACGAGGGTGTGGGACACTGCGGTGTAGAAACTAATGTTTTATTTGTAGGCAAAGCGATAGGAGGAGGCTTCTTTGGGGCAGAAGTATTACTGGGGGCTACGACTTGAGGGGTTTGAGGGGTTGCAGTATCCAAATTTTTCTGTCTTTTTTTACCCTTACCTCCTTTTCTTTTCTGCCCACCTTTGGGATCTGTGGAGTTGGAGTTTTCTTCTTTTTTCTTTGGTCCTTTTTCCGCGCTCGTTGCCGTTGTCTCTGGTGCGCAAATGAAGAGAAGAAAGCAGAAAAAAATAGTGAGGCACAAAAGTCGAGGTGACCGTTCGTGCACACAAACTTTTTTCAAATAACTCTCACGTCCTTTTATATGTTTAGACATTGAATTTTTATCTTTCTTTCTAAGAAAAAAAAAAAAAGTGGGAAATGCCACTAAAAAAAAGTTTAATAGAAATGAATTCAACGAAAGTAGTCTGCAGAATCAAATCAAAAAGAGAAAGAAGATGTAAAAGAAAAAAAAAAAAGAATGTTTATAAGGTAAGTCAAAGAAAAAAATAACGTGTCCTATTGAGAGGAAGTAGTTCTAAAAAGAAAATAGAGGAAAGACAAAGCCAAAAAAAAAAAAACGGCAACAACAACAAAAAAAAACGAGTAATGATTACATAAAGTAAAATAACTCGAATAAAGACATCACTCTAAAAAGAAAGAAAGGTACAGGTGAAGCAATTTATGGTCGCACGTCAAGTTGTTGTTTTTTTTTTTTGTTCGAAAGAAAAAATGACGTTCTCGCTATTTGAAATGAGTAACAAAAAGAAAATGCCCCCCAAAGGAGTGAAAAAAACAAACAAACAAAGTTAAATCGTTTTCTTTTTTCTTTCGCTTCCTTTTTCATCTTGGAATTGCAGATATGCATTGCTGCTGTTTGCTCGTCTCCTTTACCTTTCATGCCCTTTATGTTTGCTATTCCGCTTTTTCAAGAGCAAAGACGAATCATCCGATTGGTCCTCCGCCAGGTATTGCACAATGACGGCCCCGTCCGCAAACGTCACATTCTCCTTTACATCTTCCGTTGTGTCCACCAACTCCACCGGCCCCCAATCCTCGCAATTGGCGAACTCCTTCGGCTCCTCCTCGTGTCGGCTGAGGAGTACGTACTCCGTCCCCTTCTCATCCGTCTCCAAATACACAATGGACATAAAAATAGGAATCCCCAACACCGCCGACACGGCGAGGGGAACTGCAATCCCAATCGCCCACACACACGACGCCTCGCAGTGCGTGCGCCGCGCCTTCACTGTTTGTGCGTCTGTCATTCCCACCGCCGCCTCCGTTTCCCCGCCGTTTGTCACATACAGTTGGCGCAACGGCGTCACATCGGCGCGACGCACACGCTCCAAAAGCGCCGCATCCGTTGGGGCAAGAGAACCACTCCCGAGCATACGCACCACACCGAAACGCAGCGCAACGCCCTCCGCGTCAAACGAAGGCGAACGCGTGAAGTAAACGGACGTCACGCCGGTGGGGGAGGGGTGGGCGGCGGTGTGCGGGAATGGACGCAACGCGGCGTGAAGTATTTGAAGGGAAACATTCGTAATGAAATCGTTTGTTGAGTTGGACAGGCGGTACGCCACGCGGCGCCAATGTGGGCCGCTCACAAAGGCGGTGTATTCGGATTGAATGGGAACGACAGACATGTGCTGCGCAAAGGTACGGGGATGGGCGGCGCTGCACACAAACACGGCAACAAACAGTAAAGAGATAAGACGCATCCTACACTCTAGATAATCTTCTCATCAAGAAAAAAGAAAAAAGGAAAAAAGAGAAGGGTAAAACTGTATTGAATAGTATTTTTTTAAAAAGAAATAGGACAAAAAATAGGGGAATGATTTTAAGAAAATACACATACAAAAAAGGTATCCAAAAGAACAAAAAAATTCATCGAAAAAAGACAAAAAAAAAAACAAGACGAAAGTCTGTTCGTTCAATTAAATGAAAACGAGGCACTCTACGTTTAAAAAATTAGGTGATGAAACAAGTAGTAATTACAACAACAACAAACCAAAAAAAACTCATGCATATTTATATTGTAAACCATCTTAGAAAAGTTTCCGGCAGCGAATTTAAACCCATTTATACCCGCAATGTAAACCTGTAATTACAAGAACCATGAGGATTCTGTCCAACCTCACTCACCCCATGTCGCCATCTTTTGAACCATGAAGAGCTAAAATGCCCTCTCTGAGTTTGCAAAAAAAGATTTCGCAAAACATTCGCAAATTCTCCCGCAACGGTCAGGAAAGAAGAATGTATGCACTGCGCAGTATGTACTCCGTTCAGATTCAATAAGTGCATTTCGCCGTCTCATAAACGCACATCCCACATAAAAGAACAGAATGTCACATCCTGTTTGCTAAAGTGTCTCATCATTTATTCCTTCTGATTTGAAATTTCCTATTGTTTGCAAGTATAGTAAAAAAAAAAGACAAATAGTAACAAAAAAAGTTCATGTGATGACCCCACTCATTAAAAATTGTGCCATAAAACATAGAAGCGAATCATTTTTTTTGAAGTTTGCGCGCTAAAAGAAAAAGAGATTCAAAATATAAGACCGTTTGGAATACTTTTTCATAAAGACGAGTGGGAGGATACATCATTGCTGCAATCCGTACAATTCCTCTCCTTAAAAATGGAAAAGATGTAGTGCGTAATGCGCAGTAAGCAAAAGAAACAAAGAAAAAAAAATACTCAGCAAAAGAAACACACGAGACGTATTACATATTTATATATACCTCTCATCCAAGCACCCACACACATCCTCCCTTCCAAAATAATAATAATACCAATAAAACACTCTAAAATCGAAGAGAGGCTAAATTTGGTCTTGCCTTATCACACACCTGGCAATAAAACACCTCATTTGGGTTAAACTTGCTGCACCCGCCGTGTTCAACGGAGCAGACCCAACACCCCGGCGGGCACTCCCACGCCGCCGCGCCGCTTCCCAAACTGGCCGCCTTTCCCTTCTCCGCCATTGGCGACGGGTTTGGCGCGAGACAGACGCGACACACCAACGCCGTCCTCGAGGCGTTAATAAATGTACACTGTGGACACGGCCATGGGGCGTCTGTGGTGTCCGCCGTCTCCTTTTGCGCGTCGGGGCGTCGCGTCTCGCATGCCGCGCATCGGGTGAGGGAGGCGTCATTCATTAATGTGCACACCACACATGGCCAACTCGACGCCTCACGCATCAACGCCGTCTGTGCGTGGGCCAAACGACGCTGCAGGAGATGCCCAGCAAGGGAAGGAATGGCGGCGATGCACGAGGTGAGCTCCACACGCGTGGCCTCCTGCGTGGTGCCGCGGGTGGCAATGAAACGGAGCGCCATGGACGTCTCCTCGGGTGAGAAGGGACGCAATCGGTCGGTAAAGGATGTGTGCAGCAGACGGGTAAAGTCTTCCACGGCAACGGAAGTGGTCGAGGCGGCGTCGGGAGCGGAGAGGAGCTCCGCCAAGTGCGTGTGAAAGGATTGTAATTGGGATGTAAACTCCGCGGCGTCGGCTAATGGTTCGGTCACCTCATCCAGTCGAGCGCGAAGAGCGGAGAGGATCGCTAAGGGACGGGTGTTCGACCGCTCCGAATTTGGCACAAAAAGCTCCGCCACCGGTGCGTCATCCCAACGATGGCGATGCCGACGCCGCGCGCGCAGGCAGTCTGTGAAAAAGTCCAAACGATCCCCAAACGCTACGCTGCGCAACATGGACTGCAGTACCGCTAACTCGACGGAGGAGTAGAACATGTCATTATTGAAAAAACGATACACCAACGCGGCGCCATCCCTCTCCTCCGTGACGGGAGCACGCGAGACGGCGTTGTTCGTCAGAAACTCCAACGCACGGGGAACGGCGGCGGCGAACGGCGCGGTCGAGTCCATGTAATGCCCATTCCCCACCACACGCAGCGCAAAGGAAAGAGAC
This sequence comes from Trypanosoma mega, assembly GCA_030849715.1. Lineage (NCBI taxonomy): Eukaryota > Euglenozoa > Kinetoplastea > Trypanosomatida > Trypanosomatidae > Trypanosoma > Trypanosoma mega. Next base: position 18,503 of record JASANV010001343.1, on the reverse strand, counting down.
GTGCAAACGGATGGGGACACCAAAGCAGAGAAGGGAACAGAAGAGGCCCCCAGATCGGTAAGGGTGGGAGCCACATTGCTTCCTATTGCTGATGTGGATGTGATTCGGTTGAAATGGTGAATGATCCATCGCAAAGATTCGCCCTCCGCAAGTGTGACGAGTCCGCTGTGTAGACGTGTCCCATCGTTTGGCATCCACTCCATAAACAAAAAGGCATTCTTCAGTCGTCGCTCACCCATTCCATGCCACGTCTCACGGTGATAGTTGTCACTCACCTGTAACGACGGGTCAACGAGAAGTGGCGGCTGTTGCGGACGCACACGGAGGCGGCAAATCGGGTAAAAGCAACTTCCCCCAGCGGGAGAATCTGTGCTGTGCGTGTGAAGGAGTTTCACATCCCATGGAATATGTGCCTCATCATCCCGTGACCCAACGGTGATGCGTTGCTCCTCCTGTTGGGCTTGCTGCTCCTGCTCCTCCTCGGCCTCCTGCTCGTGGACAACCTCTGCATCAAGATGCATTGCTGCCTCACCCCGCGCCGCATTATGGTCGCCCTGTGCACGCAACATGGATGCTAAGCGATCCATTAAGGTACGCAGGAGGGCAAAGGATGCCGCGTCGCTTGCAAGCAGGGCTTGTGGCTTAGCATCCATGCGCTGCGTCAGGCGAGTCAGTAGTGGAACAGGAGTGTCGATCGTCGAGGATATAGGAAAAGCAATGGGTTCACGAAACTCACAAATAGAGTCCCGTAGCAAATCCAGAGAGGGAAGCACCTCTTGCGTACCGTTATCGGTGGTGATGGAAGGAGTTTGGCCGTGAGGATGCAATGTTTCTGGGCGTTCCATGTGAAATCGTCTGCAGCGCGACATGTCGTTGTAAAGATCAGGGTGTGTGTTGGCGTGAGTGGAATCTGCGAGGAGGTAGCGTAGTGCCTTTTTGCGCCACACATTTTCCACCTCCTGTGTCGTAAGCTTAATAAATTGAAGGGCCTCCATCTGTACCGAATTAAGAAGAAGCCAAGCGGGAACATCGCGTAGTAAATCTCCCGATCGGGCAGATCCAAGTGTCACCGTGATGCGTTGCAACACCTCAGGAATGAGGTAAAGACGCAAACGTTGACCTTTTCCCACACCTCGCATACGGTACGCCCCTTGTGCGTAATCGCGGAAAACGAGATCCTTACCAAGCGTAACCACTGCTGTCACAGAAGCTGCCTGTTTGACATCGGTCCCAGTTGTGTGAACTTGATCAAAGAATGTAAATCGACGATTGAGTGCAATGCCAGATTGCGCCACTGGTACCATGAGACCATTACTGCGTTGGAGTATCATCTGCCGATCACTCGCATCTAAAAAGACAACCCCGTCAAAGAGAGATGGGGGAAGTCGGGCGAGAAGGTAGCGCGCGACCTCCTCATTCTCCATATTCGTAATAAGTGCCCCGGCGTCAATGAGTGCGTGATACGGCGGATTTTGAGCCGCAGCGATGCGATCCAATAGCCGTAACGGTGTCCAGTCAGGCGGTAAAGCTTCAGCCGAGGTAACAGATGGATTCGTTAATACCGACAGAACGCGGCCATCACTACCGGGTTCATAGAAGCATTCACCCAAGTCATGCGGAAGAAGATTACTGGGTGTCCCACTAAAACCAATACGTGTGGTGAAAAGCATGGAAGAGCCCAGCTCGTGACCACACGCACTAATCTTCATTGCCTGGAAGTTCATGGTGCGGGGAAACACGTGAGAGCAGAGGTAGTAGTGCACCACCTCGGGTACAAAACGTAGCCGGCGATGTAACGCACGTAAAGCAACCTCGTCAGTCACCTGCAGTTGCGAAAGCGGTATACAAGACAATGCGTCTGTGGCTTGTGATGGGTCGAGATTCTCATGGGTTTGTGCGTGGTCTGCTGCTTGAATACTCAAGCTGAGAGAAAGCCAATGGTGGTATAGGCGTGCCGCAGGGCGGTGCTCTTTGGGTCCAGACTGTCGAGCAAAATCTTGCTTAAGCTGTAGCAGTAACTCACGCAAGTCACTGTAACGCATACCCTCGTAACGGAATGCAAGCACCGTGAGACCAATCACCACATCCGGGTGGGCAAATTCACTGCTACGACTAGGCACATCTTTGGCGACAAAAGGAATAGCCATAAGGCGACGACTCAGAGGCATTCGCTCCGCCGAATCACCCGCGAGGGTGATTGCGCGGTGACGCAAGAGACCGAAACTGACGCGATCAATTTTGGCAAGTACATGCGGCAAAAGACGGTGTAACCAGTCATGAGCGAGATTCACAAGCTGCAGCGCACGTGGACCAAAGAAGCTGTTCATGGTATGCGTTATCGGACTGTCAGCGCCAGGGTGTACAGCATGACGCAGAAAGGTTTCCATTTGCTCTATGGGGTAGCTACTCACAGAGGTCGACTCACGCTCGCGCCGCATCTCTCCCAAGACCCACCTCATAGCCCATGGCAACAGAGCCGGAAGAAGTCGTCGCTCATAATAGGACATGTCCAGGAGTACAAGGTGCGGTTCGCGCTGCAAGGCTCGCGTCTCGTAGCCTTCTTCAATAGCGGATCGCACACCTTGCAGAATGCCTGCTGCACTTTTCGGGAAACGAGTTCCTACCGTTTCCTCATCTTTATCATCATCCACGTCTTCATAGGCGTCGGTGACGTTACCGTCTTTGTCCTTTATGCTATTCCCATCAACCTTGCCAAGTGTGCCATCTAGCGCCGCAATACGGCGGCATTGATAAAAGAAGATGGCATTGAGTAGGTGGATTGGCAGAGCCCAACGTGCGCCGCTCAAGTCAATTGGATGTTTGAGTCCAATAGGGAAATTCAGCTCCGATCGCAGCGGGTGAAGGAGGACATCCACCTCGTCCATGATGAGCACCCCGCGCTGCCATAGCTGCACGATAGGTGTGATGGCGTCCGCCATGGCAGAGCGTTGCAGTGTGCGGCGCAAGAGTCCTTTCGCACGCGTTGCCACCCGTTCGTCACTCGCATCGTGCGCGGCATTCAATTCATGGGTGGGGGTTGCCTCCATCATGTGCATTTGTTCAATGGATTTAAGCAGAGCAGACTTGATGCACTCGGGTGCAGAAATGAGAATGGCTCGTGTACGAACAGCGGCGGTAAGCTTCTGTCGCAGCAATTCCACAGCGGATGTGTCTGTGTCATCAAAGCTACGGTCAAATTGTAAGGTGTAGATCTGTTTTGGCACCACCACACTAAAGCAGCGTCGCAAAATACCACGCGTTTGTTCAAGAAGAGCCGTGGGCATGACTTGCGTCACGAGCTGCTCTCCATCGGCGAGGATTAATGCCAGGAGCGGACCCACAACTGTGGTTTTTCCCTGACCCATGATCATTTGCTGCACCCGCGAGACACCGCGTCGCGCATTATCCACAAACCACCTAACCATCTCCACCTGGCGTGGTCGAAGAAGAATGCTATGTATGAACTCAAAAAGCAGGAAACGAGGATCCAACTCCACTGATCTAGCCTCAATCTCACTCTTATCCCCACCGTTACTTTCCTCCATGTAGTGACGTCCAGCAGTGAGGAGGTCTATCGCCGCATCCGCAAGAAGTTTCAGTCGACCCTCCAGAGCTGTGGTTAGCTCCTCCGAAAGTGCAACGGGCGAGGATGCTGGTGTGTTGTGTGTTGGAAGTCCACGTACACCTACCTCGATGGAAAAACGTTGAAGAAGTTCCGTAATGCGCTCCTTATCATCTAACGTCTGAGAAGACATGCCCCCACCACTGAGGGTAACTGAAGGGCTCTCACTTTCCTCGCTACACTCGCGTGGAGAAACACCACGAAGCATGGCGCAGAGATCAAGAAATAAAACTATTTGTCGAACCGCCTGACTGGCTTGCTGAGCCATAAAACTTCGGTTTGCCAAAAGCATCAACAAGACGAGGGTCCCACGCAACTGGGATGCATCACCGTGAAATGGATTCACCTGGTGTAGATCAGCGTCCATATTAGAGCTCAATAAAGCACTGAGAAGCCATTCCAGTGTCACAGCACATTGACTACCATCAATCCGTCCAAGGCGGTACGTCCGCACGGCGTCGGAGAAGGGGACCTCTACACTATTCGCCAAATGTAATGCAAAGTCTGTCAATCGTCGAACATCCGCCGCATCCTGATCACTAAGTGCCGCCAGAGCATCAATGCACATTGTCGACTCCCTCACAGCACCAACAAGTGCGGCTGATACTTGCTCCAGAGAATCGCTGAAAAGAATTGCCTTTAGTCTATCAGAGGAAATGGCTTTAATAGAGCGGCGAACCTGTTGCTGCTGCTGGGTAGCAAAGCGAGCGGCATCCTCTTCCAATCGATCAAGCATGTGTTGCGCCAGCGGCGTAGAACACAACGGGTGCTTGCGAAGGTCAAAGGGAAGCTGAGACAACCCTTCAGACGGCACACTACGGTCCATTTTGGAATCTGATCCGCAAACCACTTCTCCCGTTGCTGTTGTTGTTGTTCTTGTTGGTGGTGGGAGTGGTGGTGCTGCATTCGATGTGGTATTTGATTCTACGGTGTGGGTTAATGTATCCGCTTCAGTTAAAGGAACATGAAGGAGCGCGGCTAGGCTTTGCTGTCCACTAGCCTCCCGATGAGTAAAGAAGCTTTCAAGTGCACCTACCGGTAACCGCAGACGCTCCATGGCACAGTTACTCGGCATAGGACGCGGTACCAAATGATTCCACATGTACACCAGTACACTTCGCTGGGATGGCACTAGACATTGACTTTGCAAAATATGACCACGCACCTCCAAAGCCAATGGGTTCTGTTCACTTACTTCACGCGCTATGCGCTCCAATGTGTTAAAAAATGTCGTCACGGACGTCGGCACAGGCTCAGCGCCTTCGTCTTCTGCACTATTTTGTAAGCTTGTCCCGACGCGCATGTGGTAGAGAGCCCGGACATCCTGTATAAGAGGCGGCCAAGCTGCCTGTGGGGCGATTGAGGCAAGACGTAACACCGCCGCACCCCATGGTGGCCTTTCACTGTCATCACTCGAGTCGTGGCCGTCATCACCGCCGCTACTGTTACTCCGTCCCCAACGCGAGTGGCGCAGGTGAAACCATCGCGTCAACAGCGTAGCTAAGGAACCAGAGGCATTATCTGCGTCCATACCCGCCACAAATCCGCCGCGAGAAAGGGCATAGAGGAAGTAAAATCCTAATCCATTATTAGCCCCGCTTTCCTCATCCGCCAGAAGAGTATCCTGCCAGAGAAACTTGACAATCTCTTCACCAATGAGACTCTCTGGTTTGGGCGGCTTAAATGTCACACGAACAGGACGTCGGGGTGCCGCATCGCGCCACTGCCGCACAAGTAAGCGCTCCCACGCCGCTCCGCAGCGGTCAATCATGGGAGTACTCAGTGCAACAGGGAGTCGAGCTGAGGCAGGCGAGCGTGCCAGAGCGGCCCAGAGTTCTAACTGTGCTCGAACAATCGGTGGTGCTCGGGTGCAACGACGTAGAAGGTCTAAAAGCTCATCCTGCGACAACTGACACTCACGCGAGACGTGGCGCTTCTTTGTCAGGTAAGCGGCTAACTCCACGTGTGTGGAAAAGGGTGCCTCCTGTGGGCCATACTGTACGGCGTGCACCAGTTTCAATCGCACCGCATGAGCATCCGGGTGGCGATCACCCAAGGTACGGGACATGAGAGCAAACATAAAATTTTCCTCCCCACTAAAAGAACTATCTGTGTAGCATGAGGCAAGCGTGCGCATGGCGGCTGTGTAGTTGTGGGTGGCACACTGCATCACGGCATAGTACAGGGAGGCGGCGAGCGACGGTGGGGTGAGAAAACCACCACAAGGGTGAACCGCGTAAAGGTAAAACGGCGAAGCCACGGACTCCTGCCAACGCAGCGAGGCGCGATCAAACAGTAACCGCGCAGTAAATGGATCACCCTCCACACGCATAGGGGTAAAATCGTGGTTTGGCACCATGAGAGCAAAATCACGTGTACTGTTCGCAAGTAAGAGGGACTGCGGAAAAGGTCGTTGCAGCTGGGCGACGGATTTAGTGAGGGCATCCGGTGTGTCCTTCGCCTCCGCCAGAAACCAACCTGGGTGGTCCGCAAGGTGCAACCGCCATTCCCCGGTTGAGACATCCGCAACGGGGCGGAATTTGGCCCTTAATCGTGGCAGCTCTACGGCCACCACATCTGCCATGATGGAAGCTTCATGTTCGCTTTCCAACGACTCCTTCTTTATTCCATGGCGATACCGAGCCCAAACAAGTATATGGGAGCAATCCTCCACACGCACGAGAAGCCGCAACAAGGGACGCAAGGCACGACTACCAGAAAGGTGAAGCAGCACGAGTGCACTACTCCTACCGTCACTCTCACTGATAGGAGCCACTTGATCGGTCGAATCTTGACGCCTTGCCTCGTTTCTTGCTGTGTCTGCCGCTTCCTGTGATTGAGCTGGCTGCTGTTGGAGTTGCATCTCAATATCCTGACGGTTCGCTGGGTCTGCGGCAAAGGCAATTGCAGTGGCCACATCCCCTTTACATCGGCGCAACATCCAGCGACACACATCGGCTCGTAGTGGCGGAAGTGCACTGCGAAGTCGCTCTACCTGTGCCTCCTCCTCCTCTTCATCCTCCTCGTTTTCCATCATGCTCTTTTCATCTTCTTTGCTTTTCCCTTGTTGCCCTGCTTCTGGATTTGTTACCGTGGTTGTGGATGGGCTTATGGATTCTGCGACGTGTTGGGTGGAACCTTTTCCAACCTCTGTGTTCGCGCGTTGGGACTTTCGTCGCACGGCGCGATACGTACCATCATCCCGACGCCAAATCACACAATCCCCGTGCTTTGGACGCAATTGAATCTCAATAGCGTAATGAAACCAGTAATCCAGCGCGGCATCATCCGCCTCGATGGGGTAGCCGCGAATCATATCGTTGTCGTCCTGCCAAAAGAGAAATGCCTCCAGTAATACACCTGGCACCACACCTTGCAGAAGTCGTGCGGGGACAAATCTCTCACGCGTACCTATAGATGCGCTGTGGCGAAATATCTCTAGGGATGTCTCATTTCGTACACGCCGGGTGAACTCGCCGGCTTGAAATGCTGTGCGATGCAACTGTTCCCGTCGCCGAGGACGCGCTACTGGGGCAAGGCTGTGAAGAGAATAGCGCTGGTCAGAAGTGTACACCACCGCACGATACATTCGACGGCCATGTGAGGTGAGATTAAACACATGCAAATGAGGTGTGGGAAATCGATACACCACTATTTCCTTCCAAGTAGTTCGCTCTACTTCGTCCGGATACTGCGGCGCATCATTCACCAAAAATCGCATCTCTGTCACGTCTGTTGTTACCGTCTCATTGTTATTGGTATCAACATTTCTATTCGTGTTGGAACCCAATTGTGGAGCAAGTGGGAGATAGGACACTTCGCCGCCAGGAAAGACCTCACGCATCACTGTAGAGATGAGCTCCACCGCCCAACGCTCCGCCTCCACGGGCCACGGTGTCTCGCTGGTAATATCCACGGGTCTATCATAGACGACAGATTCATAAACCGCGGCCAAAACCGCCTCCTGTGGTACATCCCCACGAAGTACCAGAGGACAGTGCACACCTTGGTCCGCATGGGAAGGGGCGGTCCACTCCACGAGATCAAACGGAGTGCCCACAACACGCACCCAGTGGCGATTCTGGTGACGACTCAAAAGGCCGCATTGCAACACCCCAGGGCCTAAAACGGTCTCGAAATCGGCAAAATGGGACATGCTATCAGGCACAGGTTTCAGTTCGTCATTACGCCAAAAAAGTTCACAGCTTTGTACATGAAAGAGGAGGCCGCTACCAGATGGACCACGATACACACCTGGTGTCATCACCTCCCAATGAGGTGCCCGATTGGAATCAATACATTGTATATTCTCATTTGTCCCTGCATTGGCATTCGCATCATGGCTACTATTCCTATCGTGATCACTTGGGGTGTGTGGCATCTCAGAGTTGTCTGCACTCAACGCACCGTGACGATCGCCAAGGACCACATTCACAATCCGTCGCATTACTACCGAGACGCTCGATAAGGTCATATCCTGTAAATAATTGAGTGTCGCCTGATAGTCCTCCAGCAGGTAGTGAAATAAAACATTCTCCGGCACATCCGCCGGTGGAAGACGAAGCTGCTTTGACTCCGTCGTGCTCGCCGCGTCACTTCGCACAAGATTGGGTACCCGAACGGTATCATTATATTGTCGACTGCGTATCTGCACAAACACCGCACGACGTCTACCTCCTGCTAGCATTAACTGTCGCCCCTCTTCGAGACGCTCGCGGGATATGTTCCCGGTGTCAAGTCCTTGGGCCTGAAGGAAGCGTAAAAGTCGTTCCTCCGCAGAGAGGAGACTGTCGTCTGCCTGTGCAGCTAATTGGGAACGCTGCATGCCCATACCAAAGCTATGCCGTGCCCGCACAAAGGCACAGGATTCCAAAAAGGGGACTACATGCAACGCGGCCGTGTCCAGCTCCTCATTCTCATTCATTCGAGACAGATTTATTCCCGATTCAATACCCATGCTTGCAATGTGCGCCGCTTCCTGCTGTGGCCCCTGCGGTGGATGGCGCCACGCTGTGCGGTGTATAATGGCAAGATAACTATGTACGACGCATTGTGTGGGGGTGTCATTGTTGGCTATCGCCTCACGTGTCCATTCATGCAGTACGGGCTGAATATGTTGCAGTAAGAAAGAAATCATTTCGGACTCTTGCGTCACAAGTGCGGCGGGCTGGGCAGACCAACCCTGCTCTCGCACCACCACACAAAAAGCTAAGACATCCGCCATTACACCCACAAGAAAAAGCATATAGGACGCATTGGCACTATACACAGAGGACGGACCAAGATCCACGACACTGCGTAAAATACGTTGCAATGGATCAAGCACCGCGACCGGGCTGTGGCAGAGCTCATTTAACAAGAGGCCATATGAAGTGCCGAGAAGTGCACTGTCGTCACGTCGTGAAAAATCACCACGGAGGTGCTGCATTGCAATCTCCTCGCGTTGCTGTTCATTGAGCCGCATGGGTACCATAGATGGCAACTCCGACACATCATGGGACTGTGCTGTACCTGGAGGAACAAAGGCAGCTGGTTCGAATAAAACAGCACGCAATACTGCTTGTACTTGGGGTGTAAAGAGATAGGCGTAGCGATCTTGTGAAGCAAAGAAGTCAAGCACTAATGGCACTCGAACATACGGAGCAGTCAGACACGAAAGCAGCAATTCCGCCTCCTCCGCCCCAATTGCTCCACCAAAGGAAGGCAAGGCCGTCGCATGCAGGACATCATCCTCGGTTGGGGCAGATGTGGAGCACTCCAGCATTGCCGCCACGTCAATGGGTGACTGTAACACCAAACCATCTCCGTATGTTAATTCCCGATCTCCAAATCCCTTCACAACAATGTCCGCAATGTCCGCATCACGTCCACGCACGAGAACACATTCCCACTGGGGTGGTATCGGTCGTGTGCGCCATCCCGCGCTCATCTGGCGACCAGGCGTATCCTCATCAAAGGTGAGACGCCAAGTGGCAAACTCGTCCAGCTGCTTGCGTCGTCGCAGCAGTTGGGACTCACGCATTTCCATAGTGGCGAGAAATTTAGCAAGAAGCACCACATCACGAAGGCGAGAGAACTCCGGGTGCTCGCGTGCCAGTGGGGTGCGATGCGAGCAAAACCACTGCATCAGTAACTCCATCTCCGACGTCGCCGCCATTCCGCCACCGGCATCAGATAGACGATAACTGCATACATCCAAAAGGCGACGGAGAAACTCCACCGTGGTGCCGGACTTGCGTAGCTCGAATTTTTCAGGCATACGAAGGTCAAAAAGCTCGCGTGCACAGTACTTCTTTTGTGCCGCAATATAGCGCAGGATGGCGGAACGTACAAGTAGAAAACGCGGTCGCACCAGCTCAAGCGTTGCGGAGGCACTTGCAAAGGGTAATGAATGCCGCCCAACCGTGGTGGAAAGGAAATAGCCGTCATTACTACACAACAGGTTTGCCATAAGGCGGCACCCACTCTGACCCCCACGCAGACTTCGTGCGAGGGCGTCATACACAACAAGAATCGCCATTCCCACAAGGCAACGCTCCGCATCAAAGGCTCGTGTGGGGCATTCCACCGCCTGCCACGCATTTGCATAAGACAAAAGAAGCGCGTAAACACACTCCTGCGCCGTCGCCTGGGCATCCCTGTTGGAAGGCAATATCGGGAAATCCTCCTCCGCGTAGAAACGTGCCGAGACGTCAGACTCCTCGGGTGGCCGTTGCGACACCTCCTCACCAAGAGGGGCTGGAATGGGGACAATCTCCGTAAAGAGCCAGGAGATGAGTTCCACGATATGCAATTGCAGCGCCACACGCGATGCTGTGCCGCCTTGACGAGCCCTTTCCCACAATCCATTAACGACTTTATTTGCCTGTTGAAGCGTCACAACGAGTGCCTCCATGGATCGGCACGGACGTACCTCCCGTAGATCCTCCAAGTGTGGCACCGGTGTGTGAAGAGGGTTGCCGTAATACAAAGTAGTCGGTGCCACAGGTAGAAGGTCCGCATTAAACCAACCAAAAGCCGATGGGAATCTTCGCACGTCTATTGATGTCAAACGTGGCGCCTGTAACAGACGGCATGAGGCCAGAAAGTTAGACAAGGACAGTAGCGAGCAAGAAGAGGAGCGACAAAACTGTGCAAATGATGTGAACGTAAATGACAACGCTGAGGAGGAGGAGGAAGAAGAGGAAACAGGAACAAGTCCGTAGCAATTGGCGGCGTCCACCTCCACGGGTAGGGTTTCTATTGTTCCGAGCACCGCCTCTACAAGACACAGCGCGCGATCCGCCAAGGCGTTCGCCCAATCGCTTTCTTCGCTATTCGTGTTTCGAGAACGACGACGTGTGTGGTGCGCCAAGAGGGCGGCGCCGAAGCGGAGAAGTGCCGTGTCCGTCGCCGTCAGTCGCGAAATGCCGCGCCAAAGGGCGGATTTGGGAAACTGCGATCCCGTCGGGTCCGCCCGCAAGGCGGCGAGTCCGTCCCTATGAACCAATTTTCCATCGGAGGCGAAAACTAACAACTCCGTCCCACGTATTGCATCCAATGCGTCCACTAAAGCATCTGCCGGAAAAGCGGTTCGGGCCATGGACAGCAATTGTGTGTGTTTGGTGTACGCGCCATGACTTTCATCACGCGTCACGAAAAGCAACGCCGCCCCGTTTGCCGCCAGACGCGGCGCCGCGGTTGCCATCGCCTTCGCCAACTGCTCCGCCCCCGTGTCGTGCATACCGGCACAATAGAGCAGCGCGGCGCGACCAACAAAGTAATCCTCCGGCAGCACTTTGCCGCGAGCGTCGGTGAGAACAATTTTCGCGCCGGACGCGGCACGAAGGATATCCTCTAAGCCCATCCCACCGGCCGTCTCATCGACACCAGACGCACGCAATGACTCCAAGGCGGTCGCAATCGCCTTTGTCCTCGCACTTGTGGCATCCCATTCGTGGTCGAGCGCACGATCTGTCTCATGCTCCTCCTCTCGATTCGCCTGTGGGGTGGGGGCGGCGCTTTCGGGAATGAGGGGAATTGTAAATCGTCTCGCGTGATCCATGAGGTCCATGGCGGCGCGCGCAAAGAGTTCATAACGCAACACATACTTTACATCCTTTATGGCCTGTCTAGAGGTGACGCCAAACTGCTCAAGCAGAAAAACGAATGCCGAGACGGCGCCTTTGATGGCGCTCGACTCGGAGCACACCGGGCTCGCCCCGTGGGCGTGAATCCACGGATTAAAGCACACCTCCGATGCCTTCGCGCGTACTTCATTAGACGCCAATACGTCTGCCACGACGCCCTCCGCCTCCGCCGCCTGCGCCTTGGTGGATGCGTTTGGGCGGAGGAGCATTTCGGTCGGGTTACGCGTTTCGCCTCCCCCGCGCTCGAGCAGCCACGGCAGCAGCACGTCGTACATCACCTCCGCCCGCACAAACTCGGAGCGGCCGTCGGGTCGGTTCGCCCGCATCCAAAGCGAAAGCAACACGAGCCAAAAGTCCGCATCCAACATCCGCCCACTCGCCACGTGATCGAGGCGCAGAAACGGACACACACGCAACCCCTCCGCCGTTTGCCACGTCGGGTGATACGACTGCCCGTCCATTCCACGATTCACAAACACCAACGCAAACTCCAACGCGGAGCGCCGCTGAATGAGAAGATACGCCACATTATGTGCCCCCAACCCGACCCAACCACTCGGCAGCATGAGCCAATCGCCAACCGCCAATCCATTCACCATCGACACGGCTTGGCGCACAATGGGGAGAATATCTGTTGGGTTCTGTGCCATCGACGCGGTGTGCGCAAAGTCGAGGCAACGCCGCAGACACGCATGCGCACGCGGCAAGACGGCGAGAACGGGCGGCAATCGATGGGCACAAAGACGCGCCAAAACGGCATCCATCGAAAGCAACGCGAGGGCCGCATTGCCGCTCTCCAATGGGGCACCGCAGCCGTCGACGAAGGCATCCGCTAAGAGGCCGCTAAACGACGGAAGACGCCAAAAGCGAAGCGGAAGAAGACGAAAAAGACGCTCCCGTTCAATCTCTTTGCGGCGCTCCATGGCGGTGGCCATGCTATTGGCCTGAAGCTCCGCCACAGGGGCGCCTAAAAGCATTAATTTCGTGTTCGCCCCAATTCCAAGGCTAGAGAGGGGTTTGGGATCACTCTCGGGGAGGTTCAGTTTGGGTTTGCCTAATAGCTTTTGGGCGTCAGGGGGGACATTGGTGAGGGCGTGCAATTGGGACTTCAACTCCGATAATGTCGGCAGCGGATCGTCGGGGAGCTCGACAAGGAGGGTTTGAGAGGAAAACTTTACCTCAATGCGCATTGAAAGGGGAAACAATAAATAATAATATATATATATATATGAATATTTACGTACTTGTGAAAAACAATGTTTTAATCTTCTCCAGTTTTTACTCTTTCTGATATTTTCCCTTTTGAGGGGCGTTTCTTTGATATTTGTCTATTTTGATTTTTTTTCTTTCTTTTTACTTCGTACTTTTCTCTTTCTTCACCTTTTTTTCCTAACAAAAGAAAAAAAAAAGATGTATTTTTGGTGTGTGTGTGTGTTTTTTTCCCTTTTTCGTCTCTCGCTTTTTGTTTGTTGATTTCACTTTGACACTATTTTTCAGTCGCCTTTTGTGCACTAAAAAAAAAAAAAAAAAACAGTTTATTTTCAATTTCTTTTTTTTTTTGGTTTTCCTCGTAATTCACTAAATAAAGTATGACGATTTCTCGTTCCTTGAAATCGATTTCACTCTCTTTGTTTTTTCGTATACAAAAAGTTTTTTTTTCTATTTTTCAATTCTTCTTTTTGTCAAATGTTCGTTTTTTTTTTTTTGAAAAAGAGAATCTTTAATGCGCACCTTCGAATGAAAATACCTTTGATTGTGTGGATTCCACACAAAAATCTGTAAAATTTTAAAAGTTTCTAAAATAAAATAAAAACCATAAATTTAAAAAAAAGGGGGAAAAAAAAAGTATGAAAACGTATAAAATAGTCAAAAAGTCAAAAAAAAAATAGAATAAACCAAAACAATCTTTTGAGAAAAAAAAAACATTTTGAAAAAGAGAGATTCTTTTGTTTTTTGCAGTAAATGGAAAAGAAAATATCGCCAAGAAGTGTTTCGCATAATTCAGATATAATTAAAAATAAAGAACGAAAAAAAAAAAAGGGAAACAACGAAAAGGAAAGCCGTTAAGCAAAAAAAAAGAAAAAAAGGAGACAATACAATACATATTGTGGGAGTAAACTTCAAAAATACTTTATTTCATTTTTCCTCTTCCCATTTTTTTTTGTCTCGATTTTACACTTTACGCGTTTCACCTCTTTCGTTCCTCTCATTCTCATACACATTTTATAAGTAAATATATCAAAAAACATATACGAAACAAAACATCAAATAATCTTTCATTTCTCCGTCTTCGCTCTCAACGAATAAAATAATAATATAAAAAAAAAAACATAAATATTTGTCTTTTCTTTTTGCACCATTTCTTCTTTAAATACAAATGTTTTTTGTTTTGCATTCTTTTTTTTCTCTCTTTTTGTTTGCCCAACAAAACACCAAAAGAACAAAAAAACTAAGAACAAAAAAAGTAAAGATAAACATAGAATATATATATGTATATATATAATCTCTTTGGTTTTACTTTCATTGTAAACAAAAAATGGATTCTTCCTTTTTTTTCCCTCGTTCAAAAAAAAAAAACACAAAAAAAATGTCAAACTGCATTTTTCTTTCCGATCCCTTTTTTCTTTCTTTTTGATTAGATTTGCTTTTCTCTTTTACCCTTTTTCTCCTTTAATTCCGTTTTCCTAAAACTTCGGTGTTAATGAAAACTCTTAAAAATCACTTTTATTGCAAAAAAAAAAAAATGATATCTTAAGAATTTAAATAACATTTGAAATCTTTTTTTTTCTCTTTTCAATTCTCATGAAAATCACAAAAAAAAAACTATTCGAACAGAAATTTATAAATAATTAAAAATGAATCCTTTTTTTCTTTTTTTTGATGTAACCCCCCCCAAAAAAAAAAAAAACAGAAGGAAATCAATAAATAAATAAAAAACGTTAAAACACCTCTTGTAGGATTTGCAAAAATAGAGCAAAAAAATTCCCTTCATTTCATTTTTGAATTTTTTTTTTGCCTTTTTTTTTTTTTGGTTTGTTTATTTGTTTTGGTTCGCTCACAGAAATGGATAAATGAACATCATTGCGTCATAAGAGAATCATCATGTCGAGTAGAAAATGGAATAAAGTCTTCTTTAGATTGCATTACATAAATAAATAAATAAATTCTTCAGAATGGATTTATTCGTCTCATTTCAACACAAACTTGATAAGGCCATCAAACATAATAATAATAATAATAATAAAGAGTCAAAATTTTAAACACACACGCAGAGAAACAAATATATATATATATATATATATATGTAATAACAACTGTGTTTCAGCGTAGTAAAAATAAAATATAAAAATAAATAGAGTTGTAAACTCACCTCTTTTTACTTCCTTATTTTAATCTCCCTTTCTTTTCGCGATCAAGTCATTTTCACCTTTCTTTTTTTCTCATTATTATTATTATTATTATTATTATTATTATTATATTTTTTTCTTGTGTGTGTGTGTTGTCGTTACTTCATTTCCCCTTCGTTTGGCGTCTCTCTTTCTCTCTCTCTCTTCTGTGCATTCCCAAGACATGTGTGTCCTGTCTTCCGTTACTCAATGAGGTTCATAAGAACCCCACCCAGCTTTGACTGAAACACGGGGGAGAAGACGACGGAGATGATGGCCATTAACTTAATAAGAATATTCAACGCCGGACCCGATGTGTCCTTGAGCGGATCCCCAACCGTATCCCCAATCACCGCCGCCGCGTGTTGCGGGGATCCCTTTCCCTTATTCTTATCCCGCAGTCCGCCCTTCTCGATGTACTTCTTCGCGTTATCCCATGCCCCCCCTGTGTTGGAGGCGGAGACGGCCACCTGCACCCCTGACACGATCGCCCCCGGGAGGAGTCCGGCCAGCGTGTAGCGCCCAAACAGAACGCCCATCACAATCGGCGTGAGCATCACCAGACAGGCGGGGGCGACCATCTGCTGCAGCGCCGCCTGTGTCGCGATGCGGACGCAGCTCTCGTAGTCCGGCTCCTGCGTCCCATCGGCGACGGCGGGGTCCTGAAACTGGCGGCGGATCTCATTCACCATATCCATCGCGGCCACCCCGACCGACTTCATGGTGAGCGCGGAGAACCAGTAGGGAAGCATCGCGCCAATCAAAAGCCCCGGCATCACGCGGGCGTCGAGGATGTTCACCTGCGGAATCGCCACCCGCGAGACGAAGGCGCCGTAAAGCGCCAAGGCAACAAACGCGGCGGAGGCGATGGCGAAACCTTTTCCAATCGCCGCCGTTGTGTTCCCCGCCGCATCCAACGCGTCGGTGATTTCACGAATTTCGTGTCCCATGTGTGCCATCTCGGCAATCCCGCCCGCGTTGTCGGAGATGGGGCCATAGGCATCAATGGTGAGGGCAATGGACATGGTTGAGAGAATCCCAAGCGCGGCGAGGGCATACCCGTAGAGATCGGCCATGCGATAGGAAACATAAATCGTCACCGCCATCGCCGCAATTGGGGGGAGGACGGAGAGGTAACCCAATGAAAGGCCGTAAATAATGTTTGTGGCCGCCCCCGTCTCACACGCCTCGGCCACCTCCTGCACAGGGCGATAGGCGTTCGAGGTGTAGTACTCCGTGGTGTAACCAATAATAAGACCCGACCATAACCCGCACAGGACACAGATAAGTGCGCGCCACTTGGTGGTGTCGGTTTCCCCAATTTTAAACACCTCGGGGAGTGCGAAATCGGTGAGGAAGACCATCACAATGGTGGCCGCAATAGTGGAGAGGAGGAGTTGACGTTTCAGGGCGGGTTCGATATCCTCAGCGCGTTGGACGCCACTATTGGTGGCCGCCACAAACGCGGTGCCAATGCACACGAGAATCCCACACGCCGTGATGAGAAGTGGATACATCATGGACGTCAAACTCCCCGTCAGTTCGGCGGAACCGGCGGCGATGACGAGGGCCGCGCAGGTGGCCTCACCAAAGCTGCCAAACAGATCGGACCCCATTCCCGCAATATCTCCGACATTGTCCCCAATGCAGTCGGCAATCACGCCCGGGTTACGCGCGTCGTCTTCGGGGATGTTCTTCTCAACCTTTCCGACCAAATCCGCCCCGACATCGGCGGCTTTGGTGTAAATCCCTCCCCCCACTCGACCAAAGCACGCGATGGCGGAGCCGCCCAAGCCGAACGCGGCCACGCACTCATAGAGCTCCGGCATCCGCTCCGGCATCGTGCCAAAGTACGCCTCCATCACCTTCACCACCACAAAGAGGGAGAAGAGGCCCATGGAGGTGAGTCCAAACCCCATCGTAATGCCGCCACGAAAGGCCGTCTGAAACGCCATGGCGTAGCCGCGGGATTGGTCCCCCTCATCGGAGCCATCCGTCGCCATCACGGCGGTGCGGGAGTTGGTGTAGACGGCAATCCGCATCCCGACCCAACCCGCCCCAACCGACGTGAGGGCGCCGGCGAAGAAGGCGAAGAGCGAAAGGCCCGCGTTCATCCACGGCGTCTGCACCGGCTCCGCCCCCCCGGTAGGCGCGGAGAGGGCGACCCCGAGAAGGAAAAAGAGGAGGGAGCCAAAGGCCAACATGAAGAGCGCCATGTAGCGGTACTCGGCGAAGAGAAAGGCGGTGGCCCCCTCGGAGACACGTTTGCTGATGACATAGACATTGCGCATCACCTCATCGGTCAGGTGGGCGTTGCGGAGGCCTTGATCCTTGCCAGGCGTGATCTTAATCTCCGACGCCACATACCACCAATACATGGCAAACGCAAACCCAAAGGCGGAGGAGAGGACAATGAGGACAGTGGCGGCAGTGGGGCCCATCATTACAGGGGAAATGGACTTTCCGGCGGAGGGGCCAATGGGGGGGGAGGCGGCGTTGGAGGCGTTTTGGGGCGATTCGGGGGAAGTTTTGTTTGGCGCCGCCGAAATAAACGGGGCGAAGAGAAACATACACACCAAAGCGGTAAGTACATGGGATGACTTCATCGTGAATGTTGGGGGGTTGAAGAGTTCTTGTTTTATTTTATTTTTGTTTTGCTTTTTGATTTATGTACTTTTTTTGTTTTTACTTTCTGATCTTCTTTTGGTAATTGTCTTATTTATTTTTCTTTTGTTTTCCTTTTTTTGAAATTTTTTTTGCTGCTAAATTTGTAGTGTTCTTTTTCTTTTTTTTCCTCTTTAATGGAAAAATATTTCTCTTTTTTTTTTTTGCGTTATACTATTTGATTTATTACTTTTCCGATATCAAACACACACAAAAGAGAATACAAATGGGGAGAAAGAAAAAATGAAATATACATATACACATATATACATATATATATATATACATATATATATATATATGTATCACAACTCAGGTCTCGTTATGCATCATAATAAAAGAATAGAAAACAATAAGATGATTATTTAAATGCTTTTTAAACTTTATGGAACATCAATCAATTCCAACGAACCAAAAGAAGGGGTAAAATGTAACGGAGAAAAAACGTTCTTGCGCAATATGTTATCCAAATAAAAAAAATTAAAAAGTGGCAATGCCATGAAGCAAAAAAAAAAAGTTCAATACGTAAAAAGAAATTCAGAAAAGTTAGAAAAAACAAAGAACTTCATTTTCTCATAAAAACAAAAAAAGACGTTCCGCCCATTTCGATTTCCCTTTAGTAACAAAAGAAGAGCAAAAAAAAAAAAACAAGATAAATAGAAACAAAAAAATCATTAAGATGTTTCATTACATTTTGTTTTC
>JASANV010001342.1:0-24826 GCA_030849715.1 Trypanosoma mega | reverse complement strand
CTGCATCAAAAGAGAACGACCAAAAAATCGAACAGTCAGTAGGGTGACAATGCTGTACGTGTAGCGGAAGTATGGTTTGCGGCTCAAAAAAAGAGGGAATCGATTGTTAGTATGCACGGTGTGACGCCAGCGGTGGGCAAAAATTTTTACGTCAATGAAGTTGGACCAATTTGCCCAAGTTTTGCATCTGCATCCGTATGGGGCAAAACCATGAAAAGTACTAGCGAGGCGAAAGTGGAGATGATAGCCCAACCAATGCGGAAGCAGAGGATTCCTTTATTAGTTTGAAGTGCACCCTTTTTTTTGCCACTCTAAAATGCACAGAATCCATTCCACTTGTCTTCAAAAAGAAAAAAGGAGTGTCAGCACAGTTGGGTGGATAGACCGACCATATAATAGAATCCTCGGCCGCATTAAAAAAGGCGGGAGAGGTGGGCAAGATGGCCGAGTGGTCTAAGGCGGGAGACTCAAGTTCTCTTCTATTCGTAGGCGTGGGTTCGAGCCCCACTCTTGTCACTTTTTCTCATAACGAAGCAATTTAATGTCTCATAGGGAAGTTTCACTCGCTCAGTCCAAGGATTTGCATGGGATATTGCATGGGATATGAATCGCTGGCCTGGAGAAACTAGCAAAAGGGGGAGTCAATATATTCATTGAAGTGATACTCTCTTAACGTTCGGAGAGGAATTTACCTGACATTTCCTTTACTGAGATACATCTTCGCTCAGAACAAGCATGATCTTTCATGTGGTTATACGAAATATTCACCATAAATTTTTTCTTAGGGCCAATGCAGAAGCAAAAAATAATAAAAAAAATATGCCAAGCAGTGGACCAACTATGGTTCTTCGTTGGGGCCAGATTAACTGCACTTCGCGGGATATGTGTGAAGGATTTAATCGAGTGGGCTGTCTCTCACTCAAATGTAGACTTCTTTTCAAAAAAATATTGTTTCTTAAATCGTATATTCTTTCTTCTAAGAAAAGGAGTGGCGCCGCCATCGGCAACCCTTAAATTAGCACGGTTCTTTTTAAATGAGCAATGATGTGTTACAAGACAGAAAGAGGTATGAGAAAGTACTTCACTTACAAAGAATTATTTTAGAAAGTGTTATGGTTCCCGTTAGGCTGGTTATTCCCAGACCAGAAGTTTTTATACCTTGAAAATTGTCATAATGAGGGTAACATTTTTTTGTATTTTTTCATAGCATCTTTTATTTCCAGAGATGATGCAAAACTTATCTATGTTAATCTATCTATTTCTTGTAAACGCAATAGGGACCCATGCGCTGCATCGGTTTTGTCTGTAATGGATTGGTCTGCAAAGGGTCATGACCGCTTAAAGGTAAGAAGGAAATCTGTGATCTTCTTTGCGAAGCATAACCTTTGAGGCAAAAGCCGTCCTAATGCAAATATGGCGCATTGGTTACGAAAGAAAGAAGATGCAACAACGTGCGCAGACGCATTTTCCAAACACGAAAAAAAACACATTTCTGTGCAAATTATTTACAAGAATGTGTTCATTTTCATCCAAATTTTACTTCAAATGTTTCATAATAAAATCAAATTTTCTTAAAAAAAGTTTTTTTCGTAAATTCACATTATTTTTCTTCTTTGATTTTTTAATGATAAAAAAAGTAATATTGTAAAAAAAATTAAAAAGAAAAAAAGAAGAGAATCATTCGCACAAATAGAAGCAAGAAATTATTAAATTCATAAAAAGGTGAAATATTGGTATATAAAACGAAGTACCGCGAAGCAAATTGAAATGTTTTGAGCTTTATGCAATTTTTTGTTTTGCAAATTTTAAATAAATATTCTTATCTAAGTGCATTTTTTTCTTTTCTAAATTTTTGTTTCCTATTTGATTTTTTTTTTCCAAAGTAAGATAGAAATTAAATTCAACAGTATTTTTTTGAGTTAATGGTACGTGCAAAAAAAAAGACATTACATACAACAAATTAAACTCTTTAAGAATGGAAAAATCAAGAAAATAATACTCTAAATTGACGTCTAATTTTGTTAAGTATGGTAAATTAAAAATATTCAATAATACAAAGATGTAGAAAGTAATTAAATTAAATACAATAGAATATGCGCGTACGGGTGAGAACCGAGTTCTCTAAGCAACTACCTAAAGGAGTAAAAAACATAATAATAAGAAAAGAGAAGGGATCAGAAAAAGAATTATTCTTTGGAAGTAATTGCACGGTTCACAGACAGGCTGCGTTGGTTTCATCAATTAGATAAACAACACACGGGGGGTTAACAAACACATGCGCATAGCTGAAACAATAGTTTTTGTTAGTCAATCACTTACGAAAGGGGGGTTCCCGGAATCTTTCTTCCCATAAAAACCCCGCCGCGCGGAAGGGCGTAGGGGTGGGTGGGATGGAAAAATTGTTTTAAAAACGCCCTTTTAAAAGTCGATGTATTCGGCTTTAACGCAAGAAGAAGCTGACAAGCAAGAGAGAAGAAAAAGGAAAAAATTAGAAACAGATAAAAAGGATTCCGGAAGGTATACTTAGGTAGGTTTTCCCCCTTGAGCACATTCTTTTCACAAGTTTCCACAAACAAATTTAAGAAAAGCTACAAACAAGCTTTATCCTATTTTCCCTTTACAAGAATATAGGCAATGCTTTTGTTTCGCTGCACTTATAATACCAAAATGGTCCAATGTGTTAATACTTTTTATAATCTCTCATATCTATTTTTTTTTGGACTGCTGAAAATTAAAAAAATTGACTGTAGATTGAATCCATGACACAAATTTGTTACATAACAATAATAAAAACACCTCCAAAGTATATTTTGGGAATAGCAAGTAAATAATGTTTGCGTTATGTTTACATATTTTCATAAATTTCTAGCTTCTCTAAACCTAAATGAAAAAATTTTGAAAATAAAAAAATCTATCAGTTAGGAACCTTCTATCTTTTTATTTTATTTTGTGTATTGTTGTCACCCAAAAAAAACTATTTTTTATAATCATTATGTAGGTGTTTTGTGCTCTTTGCAATGTTTTACACATCGTTATTTTTATTAAAATCCCGGTGTCTTAAAAATCAAAGAAGATTTTTTGACGTCAAAACAGAAATCGATTTAACAATTACCAAAAAAAAATGTAATACAAAAACCTTTTCTATTTCCATGTCTATCTTTATATCTTTTAAATTACAATTATGAAAAATGTAAAGAAGCGATAGACATTTGTAAAAAAGATCAATCAAAAAACAAAGTTCTTGGAGTTTTCAAGTATTCAAACTCCTGCGTTCACAATTCAAGTAAAACGGTGAAGCTCCGTTTCCTTTCAAATACATCGCTAAATAGTCTGTGCTAAGTTTGAATAGCTTTTTTCTTTATTTAAAAAACAATCGCAAACCTTGAACTATCTTTTCTATGCCCAATTAACAAGCAAACGCAAGTATATATTCTCTACCTTTGTTCATGAATATTTTCCACTTCAATCACAAAAAGGGAAAGACACAGCTGTTAGCCCTCTCTTCACAACACGATCTTTTCAAACGAAAGAGAATTTCTTCAAATTCCAAATGTGAATGAGACCATCTCAAGTGTAAAGGGATCATATTGGAGAGTCTATGAAATCTTTCAGATAGGATATCCAAGCTTCTGATTGCTTTAAGTACAATTTATGACACAGTATTCATCGCTTCAGAACACCCTTTGCAATAACTCAAAAAATTAGTTGCAGTCAAAGCAAATACCAAACCACAAAACATTCTAATGCGCAGATGATGGTACCTTCATCTAAGCCAATGCTTTGCATCACATTAAAATGTTTGGATATAGAGAGGATAGTTATTCTTCCTTTTGAAAAAATTAACAACATATCAATAACAAATCAATTTGGAGCCTCTTTCACGTAAATTAGTTCTGCGAGTGACGTGTTATCGATTGGGAGAAATACAGTGAAATATGAGTTTATGTTTTCACTTAATTTCATGACAACAAATGAGACATTACGAGAGGTGTAGGTTCTTTTTTTAGTATAGATGCTTACAAAGATTATTATTGCTTCTATTTTTATATTTCTTTACCATCATAGAAATATTTTCAACGAGTCCAAATAGATCCTTGATGTAAATTCTTTTTTTATTCACTGTATTTTCTCTTCTCTTTTAAATTATATCACTTTCTTTGATTAGGTCTTTGATAACTATTGGAGTGTCACGTATCCAGAAGGAATTTTTTGCAGAAACTCTTTTCGTTGTTTCTTTAACTCATTGAGTTGCATCAAACCTGTGTAAGGATGTAAAGAAAATTTGTTTTATTGAATTATCCTCCACATGTAAACCAGGTTTGATTTTTTGGTGGCTTAGGAGATTTACTGATTGTAGCGTCACTTTCTGAAGCGGTACATGTGCCATTAAACGAACCATCCAGATGTTGGAGCCGAATGCTCAGCTCTAGATTTAGTTTCGTTGTAAACTGCCTTCGATACTTATAAAATGGTTGCACACGATGTGTTTTGGATTCTGTTATTTTTTTCACTTTCTCGTTTTAGCTTCATATATTCTAGCAATTAGACGTCATAACATGTAATGATTGTTCAAATTTCACTTATTTACATACATTTTCAGCATTTATGGCACATTAATGAATCCAGTCGACCTTATGCACATCATTTTAATATGTGTATTGCTTACTCCATTCAAATAGTAATGTTTGTAATTGTTTGTGGGTTTGCAACAGCGCCATGTCAGAAGAATGATTGGGTTCATTTTCCGGAGAAGTCATTCACATCCATTGGAGGCATCGACTACAAAATGCGTTCGTATCGTTTCTTCAGCTTACGTTAGATTTGTGATGTATTCTTTCCAATCTTTCCATTTCTATTACATTTATATCCTTTGGTGTCTTCCGCTTCATTTTCTCTTTTTTACAATGCGTTTGATCAGTGCTACTGTGTCTTGGATCCATGTATTGTCTTGCTGTGGTATATGCACAGCACCTTTTCGGGATTAACTGTCACACCATTCGTTCCTTTGTACTCCATAGCATCTAAAAATGAATCTGGATTCTCAGCCGAGTTTAAGAAATATTTTAATCCACGGAACAAAATATTTGATAATAGATGTTACATTATATAAGTATCTCTAACATGTCCTGTTTTTAGTGTTTTGAGGGTTGATAGGGACTCTGTTTTTGCAGATACTGTGAAAGAGGCAGATTTTTTCTTTGGTATGAGTAAGTGGTGATAAGATAGCTTGGACCAGTCTAACATGCAGCTTACTGTGCTCTGTTAATGCTCTCAATTGAAGGAAATATGTTTTACACGAAATCAAGTGAACTTTGATCCTTGTAAAGCATGGTTGCTTTACCATATATAAATCTAATAGAAATGCAGATAAGGACGTCAAAGAATTTATTGTAGGATGTATATAAAGAATAATGTCCTCATCTTTTAAAATGTTT
Organism: Trypanosoma mega; assembly: GCA_030849715.1. Lineage (NCBI taxonomy): Eukaryota > Euglenozoa > Kinetoplastea > Trypanosomatida > Trypanosomatidae > Trypanosoma > Trypanosoma mega. The sequence continues at coordinate 19,391 of JASANV010001342.1, read as the reverse complement.
TTGCATCTCATCTATCCATATTTTCTTTCGTCTTCTCTTTAGGATCACATGCGCGAAGTGTAGCAAAAGATGTATGGAATACCATTATTCTTATGTGGTGTATTGTTATCATTGTTATGATAGTTTATGTTGGCTCCAAAAATAGGGTTTAATACGAAGACATACTTTACCTAGTAAAACAAAAACGACATGTATAACACGTTCCATATGATAAAGTAAAACTCTGTTTAATTAACCCGTTAAGAGTTTTACTTTTGAGCACATATTTTGTCGACAGAAACCGTAACATTTCGCTTAGTGCTAATGGGTTTGCACCACTATATCAAAAAAATCTAAAAGATAGTAAGCAAATGAGGATGAATATAAATAAAAAAGCAGCAAAGTCCTTAACAAGTTTAATTCACTAGAAACGCAAAAAAACAACAACAACAACAGCCAACAATATTCATTCCCATAAACCGAAAACTACAATTCAATCAAAGAATCCCAAATACAATTTGAACAAAAAAAACGACCTCAAATGAAACATACGCTCCATGATACTGTAAAAAACTTTTTTTGGTAAAAAACCCGTCCTTTTAATTCGATGCAAACATTCATCCTTAAAGTAAAAGCATTACCTTTTTATTAAAAGTAGAAATATTTATTTATAAATGACGTCCAAAAAGAAAAACAAATGAAATAAAAGAACAAAAAAAAGTTCAACTTTTTTTCTTTGTGTACGTACCCATATATAATCATCAATATGTTACGATGTATTTTCAAAATTGAAACATGTAAATAAACCACAGTTCCTCACCTATATTATTGTATGGTTCGGTATTATCGGCACTTGTGTTATGTTCTCGTACCAAGTTATCTGACATTTGCTTCGTAGTCTTAGCTTCTTTTACATCATCCGTTGCGCCTCTCGACTTATTAGCAGCCTTACCTAATTTCTCCAACAACGTAGGCACAGCTGCGGCAACATGTTTAGACGGATTGTTTCGGCTGCGTGTGCCATTCGCAGTTTTCAGAACCTCTTTTTCAGGTTCACCTGCTCTGTGCTTCGGTGCCTCTTCCTTCTTCGGTGTGTCGGCATCACCTTTTGTCTCTTGATTTGTGGCAGTAGGTGACTTCTCCGCACGTTGTGCATCTGGTGCTGTTTTTGGTTGCGCAGAGCCGGAGGAGCGTGCTTCGCCGCCTTTCACCAAAGGAGCACCTGCTTCTGTCTTGTCATTTGTTTGGGGTCTCCACGTTGTATCGTCCTCATTCCTCGTGGACGTTGTAACCGGTGCAGCAGCGGAGTCAAGGATAGCTGCAGTCTTCTTCATGATTGCTTCCATCTGTTTCATCTCTGATACGACCTGACCAACAGCACCACGCGCTGCCATCTCCTGCGCCGCAGCTGCTGTTGAAGCTGCGTTACACTTGTCAGCGATATCCTTTGCATCCTCTAATCGTTTACCAGCTTCCCGAATTCCTACAAGAAGATCATTGCACACTTGTTGTTGTTTCTGAGCTTCGTTCGATGCCATCTCGACTTCCTTCGCGCGCTGAGTGATTACACGGAGTGCATACTTTGCTCTTTTGACGTTTTCTGCCAGAGTATTTTGCACATTAGCAGGCGCATGTCTTTGCGTTCTATTCAGTGATTCCATATTTGTCCGTGCTTTCTCTTCTAATGTTGTTGATTGAGCGACATCTTCTCTTGCCATTTTCGCTGACAAAACTGTTTTAGCCGAAGCAAGAACGGCTACGGTTTGGTACATTGCCTTTTCAATCTTTCCAACTTCTGGTGCGATTTGATCAAGAGCACTCTTTGCTTCTTCTTCTTTTTCCTTAATGACTGTGGCTAATTGAGTAACTATTGCTTCGTTCGCTTCAGCTTCTTGTGCACTTGTTGCCTTTTCTACTGTTGAAACAGCGGCCTGGGCATCATGTTTCTCTTTCTCAGCGTCTTGTGCCAGCTTCTCAGTCTCTTTGTATTTTTGATAAATTACTTGGAGTGACTCCTCCGCGATCTGCACCTGCGATGAGACATGTTTCTCGACCGCGTCTTCTGTTACAGCAGTCTTCGAGTTTGTTACGTCAGCAAAGGTTCTGATTGCTTTCTCATTCTGCTGTTTCGCCTGTGTGGCGTATTGCGTTGTCCTTTGAACAGAGAGTTCCGTCCCTTCTAGAGCAAGAATGGAGAAAGTCTGATGCTTTGTGATTGTAAGACGGTTCATGTTCTCCGACAGTTGCTCAAAGGAGCTCTTCACTTCGGCCTCACCTTTCTCAGCGTTCGCCGCAGCCTCCGCTGCCTGCTCCAACAGAAGTTTGGCATTGCTCGTATTGTCATTCACATTTTGTATCTTGACAAAAAGTTCCTCCACTTTCGTTATGTTTGCTTCGATATTTTGTGCCTTGCTCACCACATCCTTCGCATTATTATTGATCGCAGTCAGCAAGTCTTCTGCAACACCCACCTTGGATAGCACTTGCTCTGCAGCTAAGTTTGATGCGTTGATTTCGAGGCCTTTAAGAAGCGCAACAGATTGTGTTGCTTTCCCTTCCTTTTGTTTTGCCTGCTTAACATAATAGTTAATTTTTTCCGCTGATGCGTTTATGTTTTCGGAGAGAATGATAGGTATAGTTTTGCAAGTTGCATTTATAACACTTTCCATATAAGGTTCTACGTCATTAAGAGTATTTTTTGCTGTTGTTTCCATTTCTTTAGTATTCTCTTCTGCTATTGAAGCGTTGCCTGCGTGCTTTCTGGCTTCTTCATAATTTGTTGTCTGCTCTGCAGCCGTTAATGCACGGTCCATTTCCTTCTTTTCTGCCTCCACATTTTTTGCCAAATTCTCTATCTCTACCTTCTTTTTAATAATTTCGCGGAGTGCTTCCTCCGCAATCCGTAATTGTTTGGATAGACGTTCAGCTTCTGAAGGTGGCGCATGTTGTTGAGCATATTCTATTGATTTAACAGCTTCCTGTGCCTTGTCCTTCCTCTTTGCCAACATTGCTACGTATTCTCGCGTATTTGTTTGCAACTTAGCTGTTTTCGCATCTGCAACCACGATCAGTGCTCTATAATTTTCAAGAAATGCGTTTTCAAAGCTGTGTTTGGTTTTGTTCAAAGATGCGATGGCTGTTTCATAAAACGTTTGAGATATTTTTGTTTCATTTTCAGCTTGTTTATAGTTTTGAGTAGCAGATTCTGTTGAATTTATTGTAGAGAAGAGCTTCGCATAACTATCAGCTTTACTCTTAGATTCCGCCAATTGATTGAACTTCTCTTCAAAGATTTTTTTTTCTTCTGCGTATATTTTTAACGCGTCATCAATTGTGTCTCCTTTGGTCTTAACTTTCTCTTTCAGTTCAGCAGATTCATTAGCAAGTGAATCATTCAATTCTTCTTGTAATGGCTCCGCATTGCTCATTATTGAATCAATATTTTCGATGTAATCTTTGACATTTCTATGTGCTTTTTCTATTTTATCAAAAGAAATGATTGTCTTTACTTCGTAAAGCGCTATTTCCACACTATCAGCTGCTTGTTTAATTTCCGTGGTGTTTTCCTTCACGCTCTTGAAAATCTCTTTAATTTCGTCTATATTTTTTTTTGCACTTTGTACTGTACTTGTCCAACCGCTGTATTGATTGGTATCGTTTACTTTTGCACCTACTAAGTTTGAAATGCCATTGAGTGCCTTTTCAGCTTCCTCCTTGACACTAACTGCCTTTTTAACTGCATTCTCTGCTGTGTCAAGTGCTTTTGTGAACGCGGATTCTGCGTTCTCTGCTCCGATTCGTGCCTTTTCCGCAGCAATTGTAGCAGCATGAATGCCTTTACTAATATTTGCTACCTCTTCATACTTATTTTTCGCACGAGTATTATTTTCACCGCCGTACAATATTGTTTCATTTTGCACTTGTTTGGCTTCACTCACAACGTTCGTTGAACTTTGGAAAACTTTATTTGCCTCTTCCTGAATGGAATCAACTGTAGTTAATGAATCTACTCCGGAATCGTTGCCAGAGCCGCCATCGGCATACGTGTAAGTACGAATGAAAAATGGGCACGTGCATAGAAGACACATGAGTCGAAGCATTTCGCAACAATAAACACTGCCAATAAAACAGGAGATTGTTAAAAAAAACAATAAAATACTCTTGTCTCTAAGAAAATGAAAAATGTAAGCCAGATGCATTGAATCAGAAAGAGAAGACATTTTTATGGACGTAAAACAAACAGAACTAACGTGACAAACGAGTAGAAAAAACTAAAATTTTAACAACTAGAGCATCAACTATAAACAAAATTTAACACTTTTAGAGCTAATTCATTCTACTTTACACAAATTGTTTAGTCCTAAAAATATAACCTATATATTTTTAATGTAATAAAACGCAACATCAACACTGCAATATCGTGTTTTAGGGTTAACAACTTACAGTTTTTTCCAAAAATAAATGCTTAAATTTTTAAACTATTGGCTTTTATTTCTAAAGACATATTTCATCTTTCGTTTCACAGTAACGTTATCAAGCTTCACTGATCTCTGTTGTTGTACTTTTTATCAATAAAAAGAAATAAATACCCGATTACGTGCATTTCGTTACCAATATATTTGTTTATTTGTGTGCATTTACAGCACGTAATAGTAAAGGTAAAGAAGTTCTTAATTGTTTCACATAACATCGTATGAGCTTTTTCTTTTTCCTCTATTATGTTGCATTGTTGAGCTGCGAACAACTTTTTTCTCATTGCATACAGTTAAACTGTTTCACAACTTCAGCTGTGCATATTATTCTCGTATTAGTGCCTGACTGTTCAACATGCACCTTAGCAAACCTTTTATTTACACAATTAAAAACTGTCTAAATTACTATCCGCTAAAGTATCTTTATTAATATCGTGTTCTATTCAATATTTTCAAAGCTTTCATGACTACCGTGACAAAACATTTTCCACATCATTAAGAGTATATATACCATTTGAATTATATCCGCAAAAGTGCTTTACAAATACTTCGCAGAATCACGAGATAAAAAGACCCACTACATAAAGAATATAAAAGATTTTCAAGTGATATAAAAGACAAAATGGAACAAAAAAATGAAATCAAAATGAATTCAAAAAATCAAAAATCTAAATGCAGTAATATAGCAATGAAACAGTATAAAAATAACATTACAAGCTAAAAAAAGTTTAGGTACCACAATATCAAGAAAGAATCAATTATTTAATGTGCAGCCTATACAATATGTAAAAGGTTTTCTTTTATGTAAGGATTTACATTTCATATCACATTCACTATCAGAAATTCTAAGTGACCTATTATCTCTTTTAATTTATTATTCCTTAAAAGCCCTAAAATGTTTTAAAAAGCAATAAATATCAATAAATGACCAACACAATATCATTTTTCGTTCTTTTCTTTGAGTATGCATCGATAAAGGAACCAAAAATAATCGGAACAAAAATGTCAAAATTGAAACATGTAAATAAACCACAGTTCCTCACCTATATTATTGTATGGTTCGGTATTATCGGCACTTGTGTTATGTTCTCGTACCAAGTTATCTGACATTTGCTTCGTAGTCTTAGCTTCTTTTACATCATCCGTTGCGCCTCTCGACTTATTAGCAGCCTTACCTAATTTCTCCAACAACGTAGGCACAGCTGCGGCAACATGTTTAGACGGATTGTTTCGGCTGCGTGTGCCATTCGCAGTTTTCAGAACCTCTTTTTCAGGTTCACCTGCTCTGTGCTTCGGTGCCTCTTCCTTCTTCGGTGTGTCGGCATCACCTTTTGTCTCTTGATTTGTGGCAGTAGGTGACTTCTCCGCACGTTGTGCATCTGGTGCTGTTTTTGGTTGCGCAGAGCCGGAGGAGCGTGCTTCGCCGCCTTTCACCAAAGGAGCACCTGCTTCTGTCTTGTCATTTGTTTGGGGTCTCCACGTTGTATCGTCCTCATTCCTCGTGGACGTTGTAACCGGTGCAGCAGCGGAGTCAAGGATAGCTGCAGTCTTCTTCATGATTGCTTCCATCTGTTTCATCTCTGATACGACCTGACCAACAGCACCACGCGCTGCCATCTCCTGCGCCGCAGCTGCTGTTGAAGCTGCGTTACACTTGTCAGCGATATCCTTTGCATCCTCTAATCGTTTACCAGCTTCCCGAATTCCTACAAGAAGATCATTGCACACTTGTTGTTGTTTCTGAGCTTCGTTCGATGCCATCTCGACTTCCTTCGCGCGCTGAGTGATTACACGGAGTGCATACTTTGCTCTTTTGACGTTTTCAGCTATGTTTGAGGCCTTCTATGGTTGACAATCAAAAGAGTACACTACTAAAAAAAAGAGAATAATCTAGACATCGGTACTAAAAACATTACCAAAGAGATTAGCACAGAAACAACAAGAAGAAAGGTCATGTAGCACACAGCAAAAATGAACTCAAACGAAAAAGAAGTGCGAAAAACGAAAATAAAATCAGCGGAGCAAAAGTAATGTTTATACACATGCAGAAAACTTCTATTTACGTTTTTCACTTTATATAAAATAATTAGTGTTGTTCACACCAAGCTCAAAGAAACGAGTTAGTTGGAGATCACAGGAAAGTATAGTATAAATGATATAATATTAGTCATTTTCCAGATTTTCCTCTTTGCTTGACTTTTCATTTTTTATCTTCAATATAAAAAAAATTCACTCACGTTTTTGTTGTATAGTATGCGTTCCTGTCGTTTTTTGTCCTTTAGCGTATATATCCGTAATTTATATATTTGGCTATATTAGACTGGTACAAGCACAATACCAAGGAAAAAAAGAGAAGGGAATTAGAAGTATAGAACACATCGAATGCAAAGCAAACACTTGTGCTTACTGTATGAGTGCATGTGCTGCGATGGATGCAACAAGAATGGTTAATGGCAATAACGCAAAAGACGCGGCGCTGTCTTGTTTTCTTCGGCCGGGTCCCGATTCGCCAGCATTACTCTGCTTATCTTCTCCTGTTGTGGTGTTGTCCGAAGGTTGTGGCTGTCTCTCCTTGTGAATGGCCTGTATCACGTACTCCTCTTTTTTGTTATCCATGTCATTTTCATCTAGAAGAATTGAATTGTCCATTTTTTCTTCGTTCCTCAATTCTTCACCGGTTGGGCACTCCACAACGACACCATCGTAGTTTCCTCCAAATGTTGCTTTTCCATTCACACATGTCGTTTCATCATTATAATCATATTTGATGTGCACATCATTATTTTCTTTATTTAAAACTTGGGCACAAATTCCCTTGAATCTGTCACTGTTCCATATACTTTTTGACTCAGGTGCCTTCGTAAAGCAAAGCGCATTTGACGATTTGTATCCTGGTAGAGTGTCATGCTCATTGTACAAGCATCGTGCGTCATAATCCCTCACCCATGTCGGACAATTATCCACGAATGACGACTCAGAATTTACTTTGTTGTCCGCGAAGTAATCAAAGTATGTAGGAACCGTATATCCGTTCCTCGTGTCGCTTCTAGAGCATCGCACAATTTCCCGCCCGTCGTCACAGAACAGGTTGTCTTTCTCTGCACCTGCGCAGAAGTACTTTGGGAATGCTGTTTGTCCATTTGTGACGCATGGAGTTTCCAAAAAAGCACATCCCGCATCCGCACCCCATGACATCGGTTCCGCCTCATCCATTTCCGCTTGATAGTACCCGAGGTCATTAAAAAGTGCCATTGTCAAAGCGGAGTAGCGACCGTTGCTGATAACGGGAGACATCAAATCTTCGCGTGCGTTGCGGCGCTCCCAGTGGGAGTGGGAGACAGCTTGCAGATATCCCATTTCATCCTCCAACTCCATTCCAGTCGCTGTTGAGCATTTGAATTGTTGCCTCACCGCATTAACTGTGTGCGCACCGGTAACTTCCGTGACGTGAGGTTTTTGCCGAACGTTTGTTTTGTTTGCCAGCTTTACACCACTGTTTTTGGAAAACACATTGTATGAGAAGCCGAGCGCATGCGCAATCTGGTGCGCGACAATTCTGGTGTCATAAGGAGTTGCAGAAAAATCGTAAGATTTGAGCGCGATGCCACCAACAACGGGACGACCATCACTTAGCTTAGCGCAAGGCGCGGCAATGGCTTTGGTGGAAACTGTATCTGAAAACAATGGTGCAACGTAGAGTACCATGTCCGCATTCAGCACGCCATTATCCTTGTGTGTTTGAGGAACAGTAAAGCTCGAGCAGAAGTCACCTTTTAATGTCGGCACTTTGAAGCCGTGCTTGGTGGGCTTCACCTTGAGGCGCGCGGCGTGCATTTGAACAGCGGAGCGAACCGTGCGCTTGATGTCTTTTCTTTTTCTTTCATTAAATATATGGTGGGCTTCGCACGTTCTCTCGCCATTTAAGAAGTCCTTCACCTTTTGTCCATCGTTGTTGCAATACTTTGCAGTGTCATGAAGATCTTCAGTGGATACAAGTATTCGGATTGGCTCCCAACTCTCCGTTGTGGTTGCGGTGTACGCCGTCCATGATGAGCGCGGATTGGCCGGCAACTCCTCCACCAAGACGAGTTCCTCATCACCCTTGATGTATTTGTCAAATTGACACGTTTCATGCAAATAGTCACTTGCAAAGCATAACGTGGCGCAGCTGAGAGTAAGCAGCAGTAGCGGCAGTGTGCGCAACTTCAGAGAACGTTTCATTGTGGCTGTTGCGATTCTGGCGTGTGTGCAAGAGAATAACACTTTCTTGTTAAAACATCAGTAGAAAAGAAATGTAAATTGAGAAAAAGAGAAATCAATGTACGTTAAAAAAGTAACGAAGACAAATACCTACGCACTTCACGTTTGCACAGCACACAAATTGTACAGTGAGCAGTGATCCTTTTGCAGCATGTCAATGTATGAGTTAAACAATGTGTAGTGTAAAAAAGATGATGTACAGACTTTTATTTTTAAAATCGCAACGATGAAGATTGACGTGCAACAATTTCCCAACAATGATGAATAGCAGGTATGGAATGATGCTGTTCCTACAATTAAAAGTGCACTTTTCACTACAACACAAAAAATAAAACGAGTCACTTACCACTATTTTCACGCGTATCTGTACATATATATTAGCAAGAGTCCCAAAAAGCAGTTTATATTGTCACTCACTACATGCAGCTCACGTCACAGTTGTTATATAAATATACACCCAAGAAGCTAATGTGGCAATGTAAAAGTTATCAAAAAGAAAATAAAAAGATAATCGCAGCAGTTTAAAAAATGTTCATGATCAACGGATTATCCCTTTCAAATTTTATCCCTCAAGGCATTATTTTTCATGATTACGGGAGTAATAGATAGTGAAAATTGTACACACACAGGAACAACAAAATAACGCGTAACATTACACTGGCAAATGTTACCAAAAGAGTGTTAGATGATGAGTTATGGTATCATCATAGAAAAATAAAAACATGAAAACCCATAAAAGCACTTGGTGTCACCACTAAAATGGTCAATGCAAATAAACCATTTCTATTCCTGTGTATGTAAGTCGCATTGATGCACATTCTTGTCTATCATACGCGCTGTCACAGTCCTATACGCAACGCACTATGCTTGTAGCATCAGTATAACAATGGCAAGCATGGTTGCGCAAAGAGTGTCACTTAAATAAAGAAAAACGGTGCATTGTTTTGCTGTTGCCATCCGATTAATCATCTTTGATTGCTACATCATCCTCTGTTCTGTGAAGCACTCCTCTTTGGGTCTTGATTAATTAATATTTTTATATATTTCTGTTGATCACAATCGTAACGCATCAAATACGCGGCGCAAACATCCACCAGAATGTGTCACTCTATGATGTGTAAACTTCATTTGAGTGCACTGTGCTTATTTTCTCAACAGAAAATACAAAATGAGCACACATTTTGCTTCTCCTTATTTTCACATGCCATGCTCATTTGATATTATTGGAATGCGCTGAATAGTTTGTGATGAAACACCACTCTCTACTACGCAGCACTGACATAGAGCACACTCTAGATTAGTGTGAGAAAGAATACTACCATATATTTCTATTGCGGATCCCATCATTCGAGCAGCACAAACAGTGAGTGTTTCCTGCGATTTGAATTTTTATGCGTATGAGGTTTTTTCCTTTACCTTGCTATTATTGTGGTTCAAACGATTTAATGCATGCTGTGCACGGTTTAGTTGGGTTTGTTCTTTCTGTAGCCTCACCTCCATGAATATGCAATTAAGTAATTGATTTTACATTGTCCATAAATTGTGCAACTGAGTGAATTTGTTGCTTACTTTTTTATTACTTAACCACGCATGCGCCATAGCGACCTATTCATGGTTCCATTTTCATCTTCTTTGATTGATTTTTGTCAAAAGCATTTTTTTCTTTTTGATGAAGATACCCCCTGATGTTATCTATACACCTCAACACATTGTCAGGGTCCATTACCTCTTATCGAGGGAAGCTAAGATATAAATATTCCTCACTCAGGTATTATATGGGTGGGGATGGAAGTCGTTAGCACCGCCCGCATAATAACGTATCCATGAGATAATATGGGTAGACCGATGCGACCAGGTCGAAGGTATGAGACACCTTACCGTGCGATGGACATTTGTTCCACGAAGTCTCATTTTTCGTGCGCACTTCTCTGGCCATGCGGGATTCGTGATACGTCGGAACGCCAGAGCGCGACGCTACATGTATCACGGAGAGCCTGTTACTTGCACGGCTTTGACCTGTACAGTGATACGGTTTAGGCTCAGACAATTGTTTTTGTTTTTATCCCCCTCTCCTTCCACGTATGTGACGCCTGTCGCTTTGCGGTGCATACGCCCAGTACCTCGTCTAGAGGGACGGAAGTAAATTGGCAGAATCGGATGGGGTAGCGCTGTGTGTGCGAGACCGAGCACCGGACGATAGTTTGATCTACCCTTAAAACTACACGGGCCAACGCAGCATGAGGGTATTCTATGATTGCATGTACGTGCGAAATGGTTCCTTTTGAAGAAGAAAAAGAAACAGCACAAATGACAAATAAAAATAACAGGGCAATCTCAAGTTATGGTAACAGTAACACAGGCAAATAGCAGATACACACAACAATCACTAAAAATCACCTTTCATGTTATCCAACAAAACGAGTTGCGTCATTCTTCATTCATGGTGCAAAGCACAAACACACTAAGTACACGTTACACATTATAGTTTCATTTCTCCCACTTTTATTCATGTTTCCACTCTGTGAAGACACCTGCTTAGGCTACGCATCATCAATGAACAAATTAGATTTCACGACAAATCACAACACACATCTCCAAACAACGACACAAACATGAGCGCTTATTTCTTTGCATTTAGTCCTGCATATAAACCAAAACACTCTTTGGAGAAGTATACCCATGCGTGTGCGTACGTAAACAAAAAACACAACAAAATAAATAAATCACCGTATTTCTCACAAAATGGTCGCGTAAAAAAAATGAAATGACTCTTTAGAGTCTTTTGTATCATAAGAAAGGATGTGAAAGTTTTGTCAACCACTTGTGGTCGAACACAAAAGTTACAATTCAACATGGCGTAAATAAAAAGCCATTAAAAACACTTTTCATTGGTTTCAAGGCACAAATTAAAAAGGACTGTTTCCATGTTTTAAGATAAATATTCAAGCAAAGGTTGTGTATACATTTCGATAAAGATTTCAAGCTTCTGAGTAGTTTCCCATGCCTGAGTTGTCAATTGGAGCTCACTTTTTAGAATCTTTATATTTGCTTTGAATTTGTGCGCGGTATTAGGATTTTGTAAATAAGTAGTACCATTTTTACATTCTCTAGTCATTTGAAGGGTGGACGTAAACGCTCTTTTGCTCCTTTCATAGGAAAGCCTAATTCTCGTTTCCGTCTCATGAATACGAGTCAATACTTTAGTAAATAGGGGATAATGATGTATGGATCCAATGGATCGACTAATATGGAATTTTTGTAAATATTTCACACGTGCGTTGTTGAATTCGTTGTAAACCTCATTGCATATTAAATCTACTTCATTATAAAAACAGGTCGTGCTCACATATATTTTTGCCACTTCTGAAAAATAGAGAAGTGCTCTTTCCTTTGTAAGTATCTCTTTTGATATATCATCTTCAAACAGTTCACCTTTGAAAGTAGAGCTTTTTAGCATGGGTTGAATTTGATTAGATGGATCCATTGTAATGTCTTATTTACCTCCGTTTGGTACCTTCAAATGCACTCCTTCCATGGTAATATGCATCTCATTAATTGAACTAGCTGAAGTGTAAAGATGTGAATTTTCTCTTTGAACATTACTTTGTGTGACCTTTGTACTTTCAATAGGTTTGGGTGTTAGCTTCATTGGTGAATGAATGTCATTATCGCGATAAGAACGGTGCATTTTATCACTTTTTTTCTTGCAACTTGTCATTATTCAATATGCCCAATCTATTTTCGTAAGACAGCATCCCCATTGTATACACGAGTAGTGACGTCAAATAAAGTATAAAGCGCATTTTCTTTTTCCGTAGCGTACATTCGTTCTTTAGTAAAAATGAATATCAAAACAAAAAAAAACATTATGGAGCATTTAGAAAATGAAAAATGAAATCGAAAAAAAGATCTACGAAGTCTGTAAAGTGCAAACACTATAAGTTCATTACATCTATAAACCGAAAAATAATTGACACACATATATATTTGTATGTATGTAGGTCATATGTTATCGTTCATGTATAGTCTTTTTAATGGATAAATTCATTTAAAAAGAACACATAAATCCCATTAAAAAGAAAAAGCTTTGGTTGTTCATAAAATCCACAACAGGTTACTATCCCCTCTTATACAGAAATAAGCAATGTATTTCCTCCCGCATCTAGAAGTGACAAAATTTACTTCTTATACTTGATAAATCAAGATATGAAGCAGCGTGTACAGAATCATATTGGCATAAACTGTATTTTTCTTTTTTAAAGTATTTTGTCTTAGTTTTTTTAACATTGCATGGGTGTGGTGAAAACAGGTACGCAAAAAACTGTATTTTTTTTTCATTATTCTAATAACACTGTGCTTCATAAATGTTTCGAATGAAAGCTAAATAGGATCAAAAGAAGTAAATACATTGATTCAAATGTAATTCTTCCTCACTTATGAAGACAAACGACAGCAAGTAGTTCATTGCAAGTTCCTCTAATCAAATAAGGACCAAAAAACTTTTAAGGTTTACAAATTTTATCTACAAAAAAAATATTTTTTGAACAAAAGCAATAAAACCTTATCTCGTCTAATAAATATAACCAAATGGTAACAGAAGATTTTGTCTTATTCCCTCAAAAGAAAAAAAAACTTAAAATCACACTCTTGCACAATCATTCCTTTTAGTTTAAAAAGAACAAAGCATATATATATATATATACATAAATTTATTTCAAGCAAAAAAAATCTAACAAGGAAGAAAGCATCATCAACAATATATATCCCTTATTTTCATGACACAAATATGAAAAATGCAGTGCCGGCAATACAAAAAAAAACTCCCCATTCAGAAGCATACACCAAGTAAAAAACAAAAACAAAAATCAGAGAAAATCACGCATAAGGTGTTTTTCTCTATTTTTGTATAAGTCGCACGTGGTGTATTTTCAACACTTATGTTTACGGCAATACTGCCGATGTAGGATTCATATATTTATTACGTGTTATTTCGTTCTTTGCTCAATTTTCTTTTAACCGTTTTTTTGAATAGTTTCTTTCAATATATTCGCCCGTTTTTCTTTTTTAATCTACAGTTTTCACACTTTTTATCAATGAATTTTCATGTGTAAAGATTTCCATACGGTTTAAAGACTTTTTTTTTTCTTTGCAGTCATATGAATGCAATGTGTATTTTTTTTGTTTTTATTTTCCTTTTGTTTAATGCATCGAACTCAGACCATTTGTTTGGGCATGCTGTGACTATTCAGTTTCAAGTATTAACATTCTTGTTGTGCTTTACAACTTTTGTTTCTCATTCTTTTTGTTATTTTTCCAATCCTTTAGGCTTTTTCCATGTTAAACTTCACATTCTCTTAACATTAAGCATTAAATGTACTGTCAACGATCGGCATCTCACTTTTTACCTCATTGTACGAACTGACAAACCTTCTTAGACCCATTTCTGTAGACATCATTGTGTTCTTCTCCATTGATAGCTTCGCCTGCAATGTCATTGCTCCATCATGTATGGATAGTTCATTTACTTTATGAACAATTTTCGTCGCATCTGTAGAGTTTCTCTCCTTTAGTCTTGCTTCATTCAAATAATTCTTTATATTGTTTAGCGATTCCGTTACCTTTGCCGAAGCCACAATAGCTGTGACTTTATGTTTTGCCTTTGTTACCTTCTCAGCCGCCGCTTTTGCAGCATTTAGAGCTTTTCTCGCACTGATGACCTCAACTTTTGCACCCGCAGAGGCAGCTTCAACGACATTTAATTTGATTGTAGCGATGGAAAGACGCATTGCTTCTCGAAGTGTACAAAGTGCGTTTTCTGCGATAGTTATACTTTGCTGTACATTTCTTCTCGCTATTTCCGTCTTTTTAACTTCAGTGTTTACTTCTTCCTGGGCATGTAAAGCCATATTTAACTCTCTCTCGATTTGCCCACTTACCTCCTCTGGTGAACTAGAAAAGATAATTTGAATATCTTTAACATCTTCATCTGTAATAACCTTTATTTTTGCCGCATCATAGTAATACCCTCTTGTAGAATTAAGTAACGCTTTCGTTCTTGCAAGCTCCACTGATGTTTTAGCTTTATACAAAGCTATTTCTGCATTTTGTACTCCATCAATTGCATCTTGTAAAGCTTTATCGGCATCATTATTTTTCAATGCAGCAACTTTCTCAGCTATTTCCACACCTTCTATATTATCTTTTTCTCTTTTAAATAAATTATGAAGAGAGATAGTGTTCCAAATAGTGTACGCTGCAACTTTAGCAATCAATATTCCAATAGTGACGCATATAAGCTTGACGATACGACTTACTATTGCGCTCTCAGAATTTTCTACAATAGTATCCTGCATCATTGCGTCGCTGTCCTTCAAGTATGCACCTACATTTGTAGTAGATTTGGTAGACTTTATGCGATTAGTAGACGGTGATTTCTTTGTTTCCTCTGATTGAGAGATTTCGCCGGACACTACGTTCATAGCATTTGTTTTTAGCGTAGCAATAGAAGTTTTGGTGTTCTTCAAATCGACTTCTGTCCTATCTGATGTTGTATTATTTTTATTTTTTGAATCATTGGCGATATCCATGAGCTTTCTTTCATTCTCATTATTTTTTAATGTTACCACTTCATTTTCGCATAAAGCTACATCCGACATAAAAAGTATACGATGTGGCACAACTGAAGGAGGACCTGAGTCGCCTTGAGATACTTTTGCAACTGAGTTCGGTTTATCTTCATCCTTGACGCTTTTTTTGGAATTGATCATTGCTAAATTTGCTTTATTGTCGATTTCCTGATATTCAGAAGTAATCACAGCAGCATATGCTTCAACAGATGTGATACCCTTAGCAGAAGCAACAGTAAGATCATCTTTTGTTTTTAGTGCACGTAAAGTATATTCCTGAGTTTGTGCTGCAGTTTTTTGTGCCATAGCAGTGCTTGACAAAAAAATATTATTAGTTTCTTCAACAGTTTTCGTTTCTGCCTTCTTTACTTGCACGACATTTTCATCACGTGCATTATCGCCAATACTGCAGACAGAAATCGCAGTATTTAAAACACAAGACAGAAGGCAGAAACCATATAATGCACAGTACTTCATAGCGTATACGGCTCGAAAAGATATTTTCCTAACATTATTGTAATTTAAAATGAAGAAAAAAGGAAAAATTAGATACAAATAATAACGGTATTAAAACGTTAGCAATACAAATTACAAAATGTTAAAAACATTGTTAACTTAATAATAATAAAAAATTAAATTTATTTAAAGAACTAATGCGAGTACGTAAAAAGAAAAAAACGAACACATACATCAAAATTCTACCATCTTTAAAGGAAAAAAATGCAATGTTCAAAGCAAATTATAATTTTAAAACAGTACTTATTTATGAATTAAGAACCATTTAAACTACATTACAGATATTTTATTTTATTTTATGCGATGCATTTTTATTTCCGTTTTTATCTACAAATATTAAGGCATATATAAGAAAAGAAAAGCGCATTTACAGAATAGCTGTTTGGTTTCTAAAAGTACACTTAAATATCAATTTATACTCTTCATTATTGATTGTCTTTTAGAATCAACCCAATTCAAGTCCAACATTTTACCCAGCACATTACAGTATTATTGACACAGACATAGGTATAGAGTGTAACATGTAAAGGTAAAATAACAAAAACCTATATTAAAAAAATGAGACAAAAATATTCTTATCTTTTCATAACATTAAATAATTTAAAAGTATTTTTTTTACCCGTTATGGATAAACTTTGTCATTCAATTCCAAAAGAGCCCCTCTCTTAGCCCATGTATGATGATACAAGAAACGTCATACAATTTTCATTGCGCCAATGAACATTGGGTCATGAAAAACAATGCTGCAGAAAAGGCACATCATGACACATCGCATGGACAAAAATGTATATTTCTACATTAAAAAGGTGTTGCCATAAGATAAACTACAATTAGAATCATACTAATGTATGGCTTTTTAAAAATCAACACAACTTTTTAAAACTTCCACATAAAAATGAATGGAAAACAAAAAATAAATTTAAAAAATTTAAAAAACATTTTTTTAATCACTAAGCGTGGGAACACAATTAGCGTACTCAAAACATAATTACATACACGATCATGAAACAAAGCAGAAAGCCCTCTATTCAAATCGAATTTATACTATTTTCAAATGTTAAAACAGACAGAGAATGCAGTCCAAGTTAAGTGCTCATTCAAAAGGCGCTTTTTCAATTTCTTCTTACATTTAGATTTCTGTGAAAAAACACAAACACTTTCAAACGTGTTTGACACGCAAACATTTAAGAATAATTGAATGTAATACTTTGTAGTGTCACGGTGGGCCCACGGCTGCGGCAATAATCAGCGTGAGAATTTCTGCGAAACGCACAGAAAGCACGAGGCTGATGTTTGGAGAGAGCACCGCAGAAGTTTATGCATCCTCCGAATCGTCGCTTTTCAATATGTTTTCCATCACCACGTACCTCACTTTCCTTTTCCATTTGCGAATGAGAGTGTGTTTCGCTATCTTTGCTTTTCCATTGTCTGTTTTATTTCCTTCCTATTCTCCTTTATTGCTCTCTGTGCTGTCATTGCTGTTGTGCCATGACATATCCGTTTTCTCAATTGGTGCAACGTTGTTTATTGTTGTTTGTTGATGCTCCATCCCAGACGCATCGCCAAGCGTTGGGTTCCCTTTTGCGCTTTTTGGCATCACCTTTATCTGCCACAACACGTCACGCACAGTTTCTTCGGCCGCCGCCTTTGCCTTCGCCATTTTCATCCCCATTTCCATAGCAATATTTAACGCCTCCAACGCCTTTTTTCCGAACAATCCGCATTTTCCGTCGCGCTCTACGCGTTATTGGAGTGCGTCTAAGTCAATGACACGTTTGAGGCGTCCCGCACTTTGCGAAGGGCGGCGGAGATCAAATGATACGTCAATTCCGTCGCCTCAACCGCGCTGTTCGCCACACGTAACTGCGCCTCAATGGTTACAAGGGCCGAATAAATGGTATCGGGCAGCGCATCATTTTCACAGTGCACTTCCCCGATGACATCGACATCTAACGCCTTTATCATCGCCTTTATTGCTCACGAAATGCCAATCGACGCATCGCGGTCATGTGTGTCCGTGGTGTGCGCATGCTGTGCCCTTTCAGCGGCGGAAATAGTCATGACTGCGCACTTTGCCATTTCCACAACCTTCATATCGGATGTGCGTGCGAAAAGGGACTTTGCGGCGGACTCCTCGAGTCGCATCGTATTCTCCGCTGCACCTTGGGAAGTATTTACGGTCTTGGTATGCATGTTTGTGTTGGCCGTTTCGGTTGTGGTTCGGAGTTTCTCTGTCTTGCTCGTGGCGTAGAGGATTTCCTCTTCTGTTTGTATCATAATCCACACTGCATCGGTTGCCACAACAATTCGTGCATTGATTGCATCCCATTTGACACTCCAAGTGATTTTATTTGCTTTCATTATTACCTTCATGGGTGCGTTTGCCTCTCACTTACTGGTTTGGCCTGCGCCACATACTCCTTTATCACCGTTATTATGTGATTTACCCCCGCTGCAAATATGGCAATGGATAACACCACACTCATATCTTCCAAACCGAAATTATGGGCGGATTCTTTCACTTTTTTTTTGCAGTTGATTGCTTCAGCCTTTGTCTTGGCGGCTTCCTTTTCTTTCGTGTCAATAATTCAAATGGAGGTGTTGGCAGTATGGATCTGCTCTACACATTTTTTGGATGTCTCTTCTCGAACATAGATGCGCATATTCTGCAATTTGTCAAAAAAGTGATGTGCCTCCACCTTTTTCCGTGCTATCACACTCATGTAGGTGGAGGTGTTCATCACGGCACTGTCCACTTTTGCCGAGGAAAGAAGAATGATTAGGATGTGTTTTGCCCTTTTTATGCTATTAGTGTGTTTGGCAGCTTTAGTGTTTGCCTGTTTTGCTTCATCCGTTGTTTTCTGCACATTTGTTCCAGCTGTCGACAACAACTCTAAGGATGATTTTGCTTCATGCACATTACTCTGATGCCTTATTTTTTCTTTAGCCTTTTTCGCTTCCCCTTTCCTCCATTCGGCTTTTTGAAGTGCTGTTTTGGCCTTATCCATTTATTTATCAATTTCAGTTGCGGCACTTACTTTTTGGATTGTCATTTTCTCATTCAAATCTGTACTGCTGTACTTTATGATGGCCTCGTCAATGCCACGCATGAAAACATCCGCTTTGGAGCATATTTATTTCACCATCTCATATGCCGTCTTGGTTTAAAACGCATGCCATTATTACTCTAGCAATTCCAACAAACATTTTAGCTTTGTGGAGCGCCAAATCCTATATTTCAACGTCTTTCTTTTTCGCCTAGTAGTACCTTGTCTACCTCGCTGCTCTTTGACTTAGGAATTTTTTTCAGTTTCTGTAGCCCTCTGAACCATTACCTTGGCATTTTAATGTTTTCACTCACCAAGTGCGATAAGAATAGCATCCATTCTCGTTTTTTTGAGTCATTATTTCAATTATTAATGACGTCACAGAAGCATCATATGTATTTATTGTTTTCACAGGTGCATCCGCAATGTTTCCTTGAGCCTTTACGTCATTGTCTGCCAAACCTGCGCTCTCCCTTGCAAGAGCTGTGATA